>PVIY010043871.1:0-20058 GCA_004026745.1 Myrmecophaga tridactyla
TGTTTGGTGCCTGTAAAGCCCCTGAGTGCAGAGAACTTTATCTGCTCTGGTCATTGCTGTACCCCCAGCAATGGGACAGGGCTGGGGACAGAAGAGACACTCAACAGATATTTGTGGAACCAATGAGCAGCTGGCCCCCCAACCTCCCTGGATGGCCAGGCATGAACAGTGCCTCGGTAGTTACAAAAGCTCCCAAGGATGATGACTCTGTACCCCCACCCTGGCCCTTGAATCTCTAGGACAGCTGATGCCCCTTCTCTGTCCCCTGAAAAATAGTGAGCATGGGATGTGACCTGGGCCGGGGGACACCCTCCAGACCTTGGCTGTGTTCATACCTCGCTCTCTGCACACCCCAGCCAGGTGGCCCCTCCCCCACCCCTGGTGGGGGGGTGTTGTAGGGTGCCCTCTGGGTTAGTGCTGCAGACCTCTCAGGGCATGAAGGAAGTGGCCTGAAGATCCCATCCCTGTGTGAGTGGTTTATCTGTGCCCTGTCTCCCATCTCTAGAAAACATAGTCATAGAACTCCCCACCCCGTACCCCCTCCCGCATTCCCTCCCCTCCCCCACATCCATCTGGACCTCAGGCCCCTCCCCGCAAGGGCTCGCAGCCGCCCCCGTCTACCCCTGCTGTACACTTTGGCACAAAAGCCTTCCCGCCTGCAGGCGGGGCCCGGAAGGACCACATGTTCCTCTATTGTGCAAGCTCATTGCTCTCTTCCTGCGGTGGCCGAAATTGCAGTCTCTGAAGGGGGAGGGGGCCCGGCGTCTGGGCAGGTGGTCCAAACCAAGCCTGGCATGTGTGCGGAGACCCGCCTCCTGTCACCAGGCCCCTCCCCAGGGCGGGAACCCCGAGGCAGCAATTGCAGCCCCCACGCCTCTGGAGCCGGCAGGAGGGAGGGAAGCTGAGGATAAGCTGATGGAGAGAAAAAGATCACTTCTGGTCAGCCATGAGCTCCATCACCTGCACCCTTGGGGGTGGGGACCCACCAAGGTGCAGGTCATGGGAAAGAACTCCACTGGAGGCCACACTCAGCTATGACTCAGCCAACGCTCTCTGGTGCCAGGCACTGTCCTAAGCACCTTCCTCATTTAGTCTTCAGACTTTAGGGTCAGGGACTCTTGTTGGCCCCTGTGCTGTTTTGAAAGGATGTATGTCCCCTAGACAAGCTATGTTTTAATCAAAATCCCATTTTGTAAAGATAGAATAATCCCTATTCAATACTGTATGTTTGAAACTGTAATCACATCATCTCCCTGGAGATGTGATTTAATCAAGAGTGGTTGTTATGCTGGATTAGGTGACAACATGTCTCCACCCATTTGAGTGGGTTTGATTAGTTTCTGAAGTCCTATAATAGAGGAAACATTTTGGAGAATGAGAGTGATTCAGAGATAGCAGAGCAGAATGACATAGCCATGAGAAGCAGAGAGTCCACCAGCCAGTGCCCCTTGGAAATGAAGAAGGAAAATACCTCCTAGGGAGCTTTGTGAAGGGAAGCCAGGAGAGGATGTTAGCAGATGATGCTGTGTTCTCCACATGCTCTTCCAGATGAGAGAGAAGCCCTGACCCTGTTTGCCATATGCCTTCTCACTTGAGAGAGAAACCCTAAACTTCATCGGCCTTCTTGAACCATGGTATCTTTACCTGGATGCCTTAGATTGGACATTTCTATAGACTTGTTTTAATTGGGACATTTTCTCAGCCTTAGAACTATACACCAGCAACCTATTAAATCCCCATTTTTAAAAGCCATTCTGTTTCTGGTATATTGAATTCCAGCAGCTAGCAAACTAGAACACCCCCATTTTACAGAGGAGGAAACTGAGGCTCACGGTGAGGGACTAGACTGAGAATAGGCAATTGGAAAGCAGCAGAGCTTGTATTCAAGCCAAGTTATGTCAGCCCAGAGCTCACCCCATAAACCCTGTGGTCAAGCATTCATCTTCCAAGGGGACCTTCATTGTCACTTCACCATCATCATCCCCAGAGGAACAGTCACATTATACTACACTTTGCAGGTGCCAGGTGTGCTGTTGTAACAGCTGAACATTCATTGGTTCATTCAACCCCCCTGTAAGATGCCTACCCTGCCTCCATGACCTATTCCCTGTGACTTGGCAGCTCCCCCCACTGAGAAGGTGACATTTATTTCCCCACCCCTGGGGTCTGACCTGGCTCTGTGACAGGTGTCAATCAACAAAATGTGCAAGAATGATGACATGTTGGTTTTGAGCCTGGGTCCTAAGCCCTTTGTGCTTCTGCTTGTCCCCTCACATCCCTGACACCCCTGCAGACCATGCCCAGGTCGACAGGCTGGAGGACAAGCCAGGAGCAGACAGAGCTGACCTGACAACCCAGCAGGCAGCTGGTCACCTGGACACATGAGCAGGCACCTCTGAGATGGGAAAAGCACCAGATTCATGGGCAAATAAAGGCTTGGAGGTTTTTATGTTTCAGTTTAGCAGTTTTATTGAGATGTAAGTCACACACTACACAATTCATCCATTTGAAGTGTACAATTCAGGTATGGTTTTAGATCACTGAAATCTGGGGCAACTTGTTATGCGGCATGATTTTGCCAATAGATAACTGATACAAACACAAATTGAAAGCCTCCATCCGTTCATTCATGTATTTAGCTGTTAAAAGACATACATAATGAGCATCCAGTCTGTGTCCAGAGAGAGACCTGTCAGGAGACTGCAGAGAGCCCACAGTTCCTGGGTGAAGAAAGGCAAGAGCCCCCATTCTTACAACAATGTGGTAAAGCACTGTGAAGAGTCTAAGCACAGGGGCTGTGCAAGAAGCACCTGGGAAGGGCACATATCCAAGACTGAGGAGGTCAGGAAGGCTTCCTGGAGGAGGTGTTGTCTAAATGGAACCCTGAAGAAGGAGTGAAAGGCAGCCAGCCTGGGGAACTGTGGGCAGGCAGGAAGCCAGGAAGCCACTCCAGGCAGTGGGAGGAAAGGAAGAGGCTGCTTTGGGGAACTGCAGGGAACTTGGGAAAGCTCTGCTAGAGGTTGTAACCTCAGGGCCCGGCAGGTTTCCTCTGATCAGATTTGCACTTGAGAAAGATCTCGGCGGGCAGCAGGGCAGCAGGGAGATCAGCTGAGCCTGCAATTAAGCATCACCACTGGCGTCACAGATGCCAAGGGCACACGGCAGCGCTGCCACCCAGGCTCATCACAGCTGGTGCCTTGCTATCTCTACTGCCCCCTCTGATGCTGGCTTCCCCATGGGCAGCGATGCAGAAACTGAGGTTGTCCAAGGGCACACCACCCCATCATTAGTCGCTTCCCTGGGGATAGAAGCGGTGGCAGAAGGGAGGACCTGGGCCCAGTGTCCAGCCTCTCCCCTCCCGAGCAGGTGGCCACCACCAGCTGCAGGACACCCCAGGGGCCACGGGGCTGAGTGCATTTGCTGACTGTGGGCAGTGGTGGGGGCAGCTGGAGCCCTTCCACCGGCCCCAGCGCAGTGTCACCCTCTGGCCCGGCCAGCCGTCCCTGCCCCACTGGCATCTGTCACTCCGAGTAGAAAAATAAAGCCATCTCCATATCGTTGTCCCGGGATTAATGTCCCTGCTGTGAAAACAAACATCGCATCTTGCCACCAACATTTATTTTTGATAAATGCTGTGGCTTTGCCTTGACATTTAGGAAGCAGCAGGAGACCATTACCCAGTGACAATGTTCTTTCCACTGACATTATCTCTTAATTATAATATGCACGTGATGCTGAAAAAGAATGGCCTATAAATAGTGCATTTGGAGTTGCAGCATTGTGCCCTGTTGGGGAAATGCTGAACGATTTCATCCAGGGCTTGCAAATGAGGGGAGACAAATGGGTATCAGGGAGCCCTGTGAGAATCCTGTGTCCTCAATGACAAAGCTCGCATGATGGCAGGAGGTGGCGGGGAGGTGGTGAGGAGGTGGCAGGAGGTGGAAGGGGGTGGCTGGGAGGTGCCAGGGACTTCATGGCATCAGCTGGGCTTCTGCCCTTCCCTGGACACCCCCCCATCTGTCCCCACTCCTCAGAGTGGAAAGCACTAATCCACTTCCAATGAATAGCCTGCCAGCTCAAGTCCTACAAAATGGTCTGATATTTGGTGCAGAGGGGACAGGCATTGATTTTCTTTTTTCCAGGAACATAATTCTGTTAAGGGGCAGGGAGGTGGAGGGAAGGGCTGGCCAGAGGAAGTCCCATTTTGAAAATCCTCTGGGTCAGGAAGAGACAGTCCCCAAAGTCCCAAGGGAGCAGGGCTGGTGCAGGGGCCTCAGAACAACCAGGGGATGGTTCCAGAAGGAAATGCAGACAACCCCATGGAACTTGCAAACAGCTTTTAGAGACCCACAGAACAACCCAAATCAGGCTCATTTGATGAACACGCTGGGGGGTGGGCGTGGGGGGCTGTGGACAGGAAGTTCATGCCTGAAAAATGCAGCTACTCCAAATGCAGGCCAGGAAAGCTCAAACTCCTACCCAGTGGCTCTAATCCAGAGCTGATTTGCCTCCCAGAGGACCTAAGGCAACATCTCGAGACATTTTTGGTTGCTGCAACTTGGGGTTTGTTATCATTGTATCCAATGGGCCGAGGCCAGTGAGTGGCTGCCTGCCCCCCAATGCACAGGACACCCCCAACTGAGGATAATCTGGCCCCAGATGTCAGCATTGCTAAGGTGCAGAACCTTGGTCTAAAGAGTTACAAGATAGAAGTGGGCTTTATGGGAGGTTAGAGAATGCTAAGAGCCTTGACATGATTGAGAAGATTCTAGAAATTCTGTAGAGCTGCAACCATGTGGAGAAAATGTACAAGAGCAACTACCCAAGGAATTGAACACAAGCTATGGCTTCCAGATGGGCAGGGGAAAGGGGAGCATAAATATAAAAACCACCCCCCCCAAGTTAGTTTTCATGCCGACCAAAGGCCAGGAAGGAAAATTATCTTCATACCAATGCTTTGTGGTAGTTATTATTTTTCCTCTTCATCTTACAGATGGGGAATCTGAGTCTGTGGGAGTGAGAGGAGTATGTGCCTGGCTGCCCCACTGTCCATAGACATGGAGGAGGACAGAGGTGGTAAGGGTGGCCTTTGAAGTTGGAGCCGAGCTCTGGTGTTCATGGGCTTGGATGCAGTGGATGAGCAACTGTGACTCTCTGGACCTTTGTCTCCTCTTCTGTGTGCCTAAACCCATGTCATGAGGTGGCTGAGGGGATGGGAGGAGATCACAAGTTTGCCTCAAGCAGGAAGCAGACTCCTAGTTTGATGGTTTAAGAGACTTTAATGAAAGGAAGGGCTGACGGGTGTGGGCAGGGTCAAGGAGGGGCACTGTGCCATCCCCCGACGTGAGCAGTGGAGGGGCCTATGGGCACCCTTGCTGTGCCTGGAGGCTGGGGAGGTCAGGGGTTGCAAGAGGGGCAGCAATGGCAAAGCAGGAGTTGCCACCCTCCCATCCCCCAGGAGCAGGTAAGTTCAGGGGCTTCCCGCCCCCCACTAGGGCCCCATTTGGCTGCAGCCAGAGGCTGAGGGCACCTACAGGGCTGGGGCCAGGAGGGGGCCCAGGAGGGGCAGGGAACCCACCAGCTGGGGTGAGCACCCAGCGAGGCACCTGCAGGTGAAGAGCCTGGGAAAGTGCAGAGGTCAGAGGCCCAGCTGCCCAGCCCAGCCATGCTGAGCCCTCGCTGGCACCATCTCATCTGCAGAGTGGTGACAGTGGCAGCAGTGGTGCCTCCTCATGGGCCATCGAGGCAGCAGGACCCATGTACAGAAAGGCACGGGCCTGAGTGGAGCCCCAGACACCGCTGTTGGGCTGCAGGTTACCTCTGGCCCTCCCCTGGCTGCTGTCTCCACTGAAGCTGTGACATGGCCCCACCAAAGTGGGGGCAGAAGGTGGCCCCCGGGTGCAGCTCTGGAGGTCAGGCAGGAGGCAGCGGTGGCGGCAGGAAGGAGGCTCCCTCCCAGGCTCAGGGGAGGCTCCCCCAGCCCCCCTCCTCCCCGTTGACATTACCAAGGAGCATGAACATGGACGCCCAGGCTGGGGGACAATGACGTGCCAGGGACAGCCAAGTTCCCAGGGGGAGCCTGTCCACAGACTTGAAGCTGAGCTCCAGTCCCAGGGCCAGCCCAGTGGGTGACACAGCACACGTGTCCCCTCTCAGAGGTGCTCCCAGTGGGGCCAGAGCATCCAGTTTTGCACATTGGAAAGGCAGACTTTTTAAACAAAAATCCCTTGATTTTTTTTCATCGTGGTCACTAATTCAGATTTTTTTTCTCCTTAAAACACTATGTAAAGCCAAAGCAAACAGGCCTCTAGCTTGCACCCTCTGCTCTGGTCCCAGGCCCTGCCTGGAGACAACCCCACGGCAGCATGCAGTTACCCCAGAACTCACCCTGCCATGGGGCCCTGGCTGGAGACACCGGTCCTCGCAGCTGCCTGCCCACTGTTCCCCTGGAGGAGCCCCCACAGCTCACTGACCCCCTACCCACTTCAGACCCCCTCAGTGCATCATTTTCCCAATGCCATCCCTGCCAGCTGCCACCCAATTAAGTGGCTGCAGTACTCAGAGCTCAGGGACCCCATCTGTAAAATGTGGGTGGGGTAGCAACAGCTCTTTGGTTCCTGCGTGGGCAGGAAGTGAGGGCCCCTGGCAGGTGGTGTGCTTAGCAGCGTACTCAGCAGCTGCTCAGTCAGTGCAGCAAAAACCATCAAAACTGGTAAGAAAAGAAGCCTGCCTCAGCTGGGAGTCCCCAGAAGACTTGAAAAAGGGAAGGGGGCCCAGGACATTTATCTGGGCTGCACACTTCCTCTTGTTCACAAGAATATCATGGGACACCAGCACAGGGACACACACAAGATATGGTGACAGAAGACCTGCCTCACGGCCCTGCTGTGCAGCCTGCAGCAGCTCACACAACCTCTCTGAGCCTCGGTTTCATTACTTGGAATATAGGGCTAATTTCTCTTTCTAGAATTTTTGTAGGGACTGAAAGTCTTAATGGAAACCAAGCACAGAGCAAGTGAAAAAGGCCCTTGCAAAAGATTAGGGCCCTTTAAGAAATTCCTGATGCATTCTTTTCACTGCAGTTTCTGGCTTTTGCATTCAAAGAGGTGGATCTGAATGCAAAACTTTACATCTTCCAGGTGTGCAGAGCTGTTGGGTGACTCCCTCCCCCAGCCTTCCTGCTGCATGGATATTAACAGGCTTCCCAGGTGACTCTGATCTCTGCCCCAGGACTGGCTCAATCACTGGTATCACCTTGAACAGCCAGGGTGGACCTGGCCTGGGAAGTTCATGGTCCCCACACTCTGCCTACTGTGCCCTCGAGAAGGAGGGGACCCTGAGCTCCTGTTTGTCTATCACCTATGGTGTCTGCAGACTCACCTTACTGTCCTCTGAACCCCACAGGACAAAGTGTGGCTCCATGTGTCTAGTACCTGCAGCTTAGGTAGAGGAACCACTGTGTGGCAAGAATGGAGGCTCTGTGAGGACAAGGCTTTGGTCTGTTTGCTCCTTGCTGTATCCCCAGTGCCTGGAACAGGGCCCAACAAGGAGAAGGTGCCCAGTAAATATCCGTTAACTGAATGAAGAAGAATCTACCATGGATTGAGTATCTGTTATGTGGCAGTTACTCAGCCCATTCAATGCATTATTTCACTGAATGTTCACTGTATTATCTGGCCTGGGATTCTATCAGTCAGGACAGTCCAGGTTATGCTGCAGTAACAAACAGCCCACCAAATCAAACAAAGGTTTATTTCTTGCTCATGCACCCAAGTCAGTTCGGGGCTCTGCTCTCTGCCACCCTCATTCTGAGACCCAAGCTGATGGAGAGTCACCATCTGAGATATACTGCCTGTCACCATGGCAGAGGGAAAAAGAACTCACAAAGTTCTCACAATCAAGGGGCTCCAGCCTGGAATTGATGCACTTTACTCCACTCTCAGCTTTTGGCCAGAACGAATCACATGGCCCCAGTCAACCCCCTGAGGACCAGGAGATGCCATCCATGCACGAGCCCAGAAGTGAGAGTCAAAAGGGACTGATGGACTCACTACTAAGGGCCACTACAATGGCATCCCTATTTTTACAGATGAGGAGGTTGAGGCTCAGAGAGGTCAAGTGACTTGCAGAAGGTCACACAGCTAGTAAGTAGCAGAGCTGAGATTCAAACCCAGTTCCATCTGACCCTAGAAGCTATAAATCCCAAAAAATGATCTGGTGATCTTGTCCATGCACAAGATAAACACATTCACTGAAGGAGACAGAGAAGAACAACCACACATCCACACAGAAAGTTGAAGGGTGGGGTAGACAATTATACCGTTTTAACTTACACAACCAACAGGCAAAGGCAGATACAGCTCAAACTGTCAAAACCCTGTCCAAGAATGTTGTGTTTGCCCCATGCAGTATTTTTTAAATTGGAATTTGTTGCCAATTATTAAAACTCAGGAGACTTCATATTCAAAAACCCCAATTCCCATCTCCTCTTGCAACAAGGAAAAAGGAGGCCCTGAGCATCCCTGGCTGCATTCTTACAAGGCAGTGATCAGCTGTGGCCAGAGGCAGAGCCAGGCCCCAGGATCACAGGCACAGACCCAACGCCCAACAAGCAAAATGCCACCGTGTTAGCCCACAGGTCCATCAGCCTCGCCTTCGCACCCAGACCAGTTTCATCACAGTCTCAGCAACAACGTGCAATGATGGACCTTTAAAGGGGGGATGTACAAATATAAAAAAGTTCTTTCATGAACTACAGCAAATGTACAACACTGTTACAAGGAGTTTATATTAGGGGGGTGTATGGGGGAAAATGTATCTACTGCAAACTATGGATTATAGGTAATGGTAATATTTAATTATTCTTTCTTTTATTGAGAGTACTGTGGGTCAGTAATGGGGTGAGATAAGGAGTATGGGAGCATTAGGGTTTTTAAATTTCTTTTCTGTAGTAATGAAAATGTTATAAATTTCATCATGGGGATGTAGGCATAGCTATGTGATAATGTTATGAGCAGTGATGGTGTACTTCAGATGGTTTTTATGGCATGTGAATCCATCTCAATAAAATTGCATTAAAAAAAATAAACAAAAAGGTGCCCCTTTGGGGAGGAAAACTACCAGCTGTTTGCCACCCCCACTTGTGCTCATGCAGGGCATAAGGCAGAGCATATGGCTTCAACCTCCAGCTGCTCAATGAATAGATGTCCAGTCCAGTGGGCCTCTTACCACCACTTGCCTGGCTCTGTGACCCATGCACATGCCACCTCTGACCTACATGTACCTTTCCCTTTAAGAAGCTAGTTTTACAGACTGCCAGGCTAGCCCCACAATGATGTACTGGCACCAGAATGCCCATGGTGTGTTTGACAGTGGCACCTCCTGGGGATGTGCAGTATTACAGCCCAGCTCAAATAGACCCCATGGATACTTAAACTGAATCCTAATGTTCGGGTTTGTTCTAAGAGTACTTTGTGACACCTGAAAATTTCTTAAAACTATTTTCAGCCTGAAGTGTATAAAATGTCTTCTTTACAATCCTCCTCAAGACTCTTGTGAGGTGGACGTGGCAGGAATTAGGGTGCCTGTTGGGCAGTGGTGGGCCCAGCACAGAGAGATCAAGGGGTTCATGTGAGGGAATGTGGTGGACCCAGACCTCATCAGCACAAAGCTCTAGCTTCTAAGCCCTGCAGCCCACCTCATAGCCAAGGCTGATACCATGAAGAAAACTATGTCCTTCCTTCTAGCAGCCTGCAGGACAGAGCACTCCATGAGGCAGAACCAGAGATGCTGACATCTATCTAGTCTGGGAATCCTCAGCCCAGAAATGGAAGGAATTCCTATGGCTCTGGGAAGAGCAGTTGGGGTGGGTCATGAAAGCAGAACGAAATTCCCAGAGACCAGAAGGGGCTGCACTATTCTGAAAAGACACTGCAGGCCTGACCACCAGTCTAATGCCTTCCCACATCACACTTCTCAAATCCATCTGCTCAGATACTCTCCCAGGGTAGTGGAAGGCAGTTTCATTCTGAAAGCCGTGGAGGTAAATGAGATCTCATTTGCAGAAATGTGCATTGCGGCCCATGTTGCTCAAAAATCTGTCTCCTTGATGCAGAAAACAAACAGCTCCACCTTAAAGGGTTCCCTTCTGCCTCCACCAAGGACTTCTGAATGCTGTCAGATTTGCTTTGTGGCAAATGTGATGGGAAATCTGGAACCATGCCTAACTCCAGACACCAAAGATGTTGTCATTTTGCTCAGTTTCACCCTCAGGAAGATACCTTACACCTGCAGCCCTCATGACATTCACCTTGATTCCCATATCTCAGAAGAGAAAGTTCAAGAAACAGTGGGCCCTCTCCTTCCTGTGACCAACCCCCCAGGGCTGCCTCCTCCAACTCTCCTGCCCTCTCTTTGAAGTCTTGTTGTAGGTTTCGAAAGCCAAGCACTACTTTTAGAAATGTTTACTCTTACACCTCTCCTTCCCCTCCCATCCTCAACCTCTCTGGAATGAGCCTGTCTGTGCCCCTGCTGAGTCCTTCCAGAGTGGTCAGGCACATGCCTGGGGTACAGGGCCTCTTTCAAGATGAAAGAGATCTCTGGGATTTGGGTTTGGGAGAAATGAGCCTTGCAACCTCCTTTCCTTGGCCAGCCTGCACAGATTCTCCAGGAGTCAGGACACATCTTGATTTGCTGCCTTGGTTGGAGATGATGTTCCTTGAAGCTGGGTTCCCAGGAGTGATTTCAGAAAGGAGAAGAGAAGCCTGGGATCTCTGGTCACCAGCAACTGCCATGAGTCCTTCCTAACCATGCAACAAATAGTTCAGTGTGTCATCCCAGACCAGGCTGCCAAGATGGAATCCAGATGCTGAGAGCGACTGGCCACAGGCTGTGGACACTTAGCACCCCGCTCTGTGCCTCAGTTTGCTCACCTGTGAAATGAGGAGGATGATAGGACCATTTAGTTGGGTTACTCGAAGGACTCAATGAGCCAAGGGTAAAACACTGCCTGACACACAGTAAGTGTCCAATAAATGCCATCAGCGACCCAATGGGATGTTTTAGAAGGGGAAGCTGAGACACTGGGGCCCAGCTCAGCCTGATGGGCCAGGAGGGGCCAGTATCTGAGATGAGATGTTCTCCAGGCATCCTGAAGATGGACACATGGGCCATTTGCCTAGGTCCTACACTCCCCAGAGCCCCCCAATGGCACTTTGGACCCGATCACCCCACGAGGCTGACCCCTTTTGCTCAACGTCGGGTCCAGACTGAAAGAGGATGGTGCTGTAACATTTCCCATTACAAAATTCAGCCCTCCCCACATGCTGAGAGTCTGCATTTTCACAAACCCCATAAATTCACGTATGCTCATTGCATGGCATTTTTATGTGCAGAAATGGCTAACTTGATAACTGCAAACATAAAACAACAGGGTACAGATTTTGCAGTTCTGGTTTGTGCAATTTTCATTTTTACTTGCAATCCACCCCAGGTCTCCATCAGTCTGGCCGCTGTCCCGGGTGTGCTGCAGTGGTGGACTTCCAGTGACTCCTCATGGCCACATGTGCAGGCAGCCCCTGGCTGGTCCTGGAACTATGCGGAACCCCAGGAAACCAGGCTGGAGGGTGACTTGGCCTCTCCCCTAAGGCAAGTCATGCCTCTCATCCAATCATTCATTTATTCGTTCAGCAAATACTGATCTGCACTCTGCACACACACCCCTGCCCCAGAGTGAGCCAGGCACTGTGGATGAGGCCATGGATTAAGGAGACCCTTAGGCCCTTAGAACCAAGCTCATCTGTGTGTACCACCCCAGATCAGCTCATAGCTATGAAATTGCTTGAATGAAACCATGTGGCTGAGGGCAAGATGTCAATCAAATCTGGCAAAGAGAGGCTTGCCTGATAGAGAGTTGGGTACATAGCAGATGCTGGGTTTTATACCTTTGTTTATACCTGTATTCTTGCATAAATGGAGTTGAAGAAAACTTCTGGAATCAAATTAAGCTGAAATTAAATCAGGATAAGGATTAAGGAGACCTGGGAAGTCTCCAGTGACTTTTTTTCATCATCATTATCGTCATTTTCATCATTATCATCTCAAAATACCTAGAACATCCACTATTTACAAGCCTTGTGCCAGGCTCTGGGGAATCCACAGGCACTAGAGGGATCTGATCTGATATGAGCATCCAGGGAGCTCACTGTGCAAGCAGAAGCAGAGACCAAGAGGTCATCAAACCGGGGCAGTTGGGGAACACTGCTCAGAGGAGGTGGAAAAGAGGGAATGCCCATCAACTATATATTTGCCTGTCTCAGGCACTGCTTTAGAGGCTCCTGCCAGCCTCATAACTGCTTTGTGAAATAGAGGAACCAGAGGCTCAGAGAGGAAGAATGACTTGCCCACTGTCACATAGCTTGTTAGGGATAGATCTGGGTTTCAATTTTGAACTCTCAAATAGAGTCTACTATCATTAGACTATTAGCTAATTAGAGTTGACTAGCATTATGGATAGATTCCCCTAAGCCATGAGAGAGGCAAGGGACACAGAGAGAGCACAGCCCTTCAGTACAGTCAGTGCTAAGTATCCACCAGAACCATCTCAGGTACTCTTCCTCTTCCAGAATAAGAAGCTGAGGCTCAGAGAGGTGAAGCCACTTTCCCAGGGTCACACAGCTGGTGGAGCAGAGCTGGAAGTTCAGGTCTGTGGGACTCTAGAGAGTCTGAGTGCATTGGAAATTCCAGGAAGGCTTCCTGGAAGAGGGAGACCTGGGTGGGTCTGGATGGCAGAGAGAAAGGCCTAGGCCAGGGTTTGGTGGTGGGAACAGTGTTTGATGGGGCCCATGTTAGCAAGGAATCCATGTTCAATATCTCTGTGTGTATCTTTCTGAGCCCTTCTCATGAATAATAACAGGTGCAACATCTCCTTTAAGCTTCACCACTCTAAGAGGGCAGTGATAGTTTTGATCCCCATTTTACAGAAAGAGAGACTGGGGCAGGTTAATATTCAACCTCTCTTTTCTTTGTCATTACTTGTATTGCTCACTCTGCAGGTAGCCCAGTGCCCTGGGCAGGATTTTTGGGCAGGTCCAGGTGAGCATGGACAACTGTGGCTATGTGTCTCCGTCACTCACAGGCTGTGAGCCTCCAATCTCAGTGTCTCACTTGATGGACACAGACAGGGAGCTCAGGCTCCTGCAGTGGACATCGGTGTCCCTCCCTTCCCAGGCATTCTTCTCCTGGGAGGAAATCTTCCTATCATGTCCCCTCTTCCTTACCCTTCACCCATGTGGCTTGGGAGGGACAGAATCTGCTACAACACCACAGTGATTGGGCCAAGGCTAGTCATGTGACTCCAGTTTGGCCAATGAGAACCTTCTCTGACACTTTTTCTGGAACTGGGAAAGTGACTCTTTCTTTCCACTGAGTTGTGATGCCAGTGGGTTGTAATCAGCCCTGCCTGAGGAAGAAACCAGGAAACTGAGGCTCAGAGAGGTTAAGCTATTTTCCCAGAGTCACACAGTTGAGGGGTAGAGCACACCTGGAGGACTTTGAATGAAATTTCTCCCACCGCAATAGGAGGCAGAGCCTATGGAGGAAAGAAGGATGGGGCTAGGTAGGGAAACCCTTAAGTATGGAGGAGAGGGGAGACCTTGGACTTGATTCCCAAGGCAAGAACGAGGGTCTGTTACTGGTCTTTGAGCAGGGAGAGGACATGATTCGAGAGTTTGCTATTGAGAGGTGGAATATAGTGGGGTCATATCCTTGTTGAAACTTGAGGACTCCATCAGACCCTGCTCCAGCTCTGGGTTGTGCAGGAGCAACCTCCCCTGCCTGAGCTGAGTCACTTAACAGCTGATGTGGAGATGAAAAAAGAAGCCAATCAAGCTAACAGCCCTTCCTGGCTGCCCTGTGATGATCGGGCTTTTTGCTAAGCAGGGGGAAATATTGGTCATTTAAGCAATTGCACTCTCTGGGGAGCAGCTGCCAGGAGGAAGGTGACAGCTGGGTCAAACTTGAGGCAGTTTAAGCTGCTGAGAGATGTTTATTCCAGGCAAGGCCAGTGTCTATCCACCCACAAAATAATTTTTATAATGTTTATAAAAGTGATATGCTCTTTATATATGGTGGTTTCACTTCAGGCCCATTTTACATACGAGAAAACTGAGATTCAGAATGCAAAAGTGACCCACCCAAGGTTCTAGCACTTGGAGGTTCTGAATGTGGTCCAGGACTGTGTGACTCCAAATTCTGCATCATTTCCATTGTGCAGGTGTTCTCATAGAGCAGGTAGGAAGAAGGAGGAGGAGGTAGGCATGAAGTGGAGATGCCCCAAGTTGAGGGCTTCACCAGTGAGACCTAGTGAGGGTGACTTGAGAGAGGCAGCTGGAGGAGGGTGCATGTGTGTATGAGATGGAGAGAGGGGATTATCATTTTCATCCTTCCTTATTTCTTCGAAATTTCTCATGTCCTAGACTGCTTCCAAGGAGGCCAATTATCCATTCATTCATTTATTCAACATTTATATCTTTTTAACTGAGCACCTATGCCAAGTTCCGGGAAATTTAACAGTGGACAAGACAGACACAAATCTGGACCTTCATGGAAGTGTACATTCTGTTTGGGGGATGGAGGGAAAAAAGAGGTAAATAATAAAGGAGGGACAAAAAAGAAAAATGAAGAGAAAGTTTCATGTAGTGACAAGTACTGTGAAGACAGTAAGGTAGGTGGGATCAGACAGAAAGTCACCAGCATGTCCTGAGAGGGGCCATTTTATATAAAATGATCACAGAAGGCCTCTTGGAGGAGGTGGCATTTGATCTGGGGCTCATATGTCAGGAAAAAGCTAAGGGCTGGGTGCCTGCAAGCTGGGTCTGGATGAACAGAACTCTAATGCACTTTGCCTTCACCTGGGAGAAAAGAAGGTTTAAGGGAAACCCAGCTTGCACTTAGCCCAGGAAAAAACTGCTTTGTAATTGAAAAACCTTGGACTGGCTGGATCCAGAAGCCCAAGTGATGTTGCCAGCATTTGGTCTCTCCATCTCTCAACCCTGCTTTCTGCTCTCTCAGCTTCATCTTTAGACAGGCAGGCAGACAAGATGGCTACCACAGTCACAGATGTCCTCCATGTGCCAGCTCTGCTCTGGGTGTGGGGGCTTCATCCTCAGTCAGCCCTTGCCTCCATGGTCACAGGATAGCTGCCCCAGATCCACATGCCCCTGTCCAGAGACATAAAAGAGACTGTGGTAGACAGCACCAAAGTTGGCCCGCATGATCACCATGACTGATGACTCCACAGAATTCACTTGCCTAGGGCCTGCATTACCCCTTTGTGGTGCCTGGGATGGTCCATGTCACCAGTAGTAGAAGGCAAAAGTGACATGTGTCTTCTAAGGCCAGGTCCTTGCTCTTTCTCATGCATGCAGGTCTTTTTGCTGCAGGAAGCTGGTGGCCATGTTATGAGGCTACTCAAGTGGCCACATGGAAGGGTTTCTGTGGGGGGAACTAAGGTGTGTTGCCAGCTATGTAAGTAAGCATGCTCCACAGAAAAACCACTGATGTTGGCCTGAGATAGAGAGTGGGTGCTGGGTCAGCCATGGTGTTTTTCATGGAGAGCCTGCCCAGGGACAGTTTCTTTGGATTTGAGACAACCACATTGGATTTGAGGCAACCACACAGAACTGAAAAGAGAACTGTGGCTCAGAGCAGGAGCTGTGGAGCTGTCCATGTGGGTTCAAATTCCGGCTTGGCCCTTTTGCAGCTGTGTGACCCTGGGCATATTATGTAATCTCTCTGTGCTGCAGCCTCCCTATCTGTAAAAAGGTGATTTTGGAAGTACCTACCTTGTTGGGTCATTGTCTTAGTTAGATGTGAATACCTGCAAAGCATATAGGCCAGGGGAAGTTCTTTGTAGGTGTTGACGGCTCTTTTCCCCACTGTGTTCCTGCCCAGTCCCCAGCACAACTGGAAAATTCCATAGGTCACGTTGTCCTAGTTTGTATTTATTATGGATAAACATATGCACCAAAATATACCATATTGATGGATATCTGGCCAACTGCATAGGTGAACTGTCACATTCTAAGATTACATTGAGAATTCCTTAAATAACTAAAGACAGGAGATAGGAACAGCTCAGTCTTTTCACTCTCTACAAGTCAGTCAGCCCCCTCCCCTCCTCTGTGGAGGACTCAGGGCAGCACAGAGTGTTACTTAGAAGAATATAAAAGATATTCTAGAATCCAGTGCTAATAAAATTACCCTAAAATCATCTCTCCCTTGTTTGACATTAATTGTTCCTAATGATGATAAACCCTCCCATATTGACTGGCCCTGAGACAGGTGGAACTGTTCTGCAAAAGGCTAAGTTTCAGCCTCCTGCCAGAATCTTGGCTGTCCACATCTGGAGCAGCCAGGGTGTGGTTTGATTGTCACAGGAGGGGAATGCTGGGGGCATTTAGAAGCTGTCTGAACACCATCCTGGGGAAGGAAACCATTGCGCTCCTGCCTTTGATCCCTTTGGTTCCTCTTGATCAGCTTTCAAAAACAAAGGTTGAAGGTGGAAAGACAATAAATCCACTCTCAGATGCCTCTCCAGATACCTAAGGAAGATGCCAGAATGTTTTGGCTCATTTCAGCTGGATACAGCCCAAATCCTGGAGGCTGTTCTGAAGATTTTGACACTTGGAACAATATACTGGTTTTCACCAGTGAGTCACTTTTGGGAGACAGAGAGCTGTGCTGTTGGCAGTTTCATTTTGACGTTCTAACAAGTGTGCCCTGCCCTCCTTATTCCCTTTACATCAGTCTATAAAGCATCCATGCCTGGGGAGAGAGAGGCCCAATTTCTCTAGATATGCTTGGGGTAGGATGTATAAGACTTGGCTTTGGAGATATGGGCAAACTGTGGTAAGTGAGAGTTGCTTTGTGAATTACCAGTCACCATCTTTCAGGAGCTGAGTACTAATGCTTTGAAGTTTGGACATTCTGGAGTCCTTAAGTACATAGCTGAACAGAAAAAAAGCTTGGTTCACCCCCATGGCCTCTATGGTAGTTAGGTTCAGGTGTCAACTTGGCCAGGTGATTGTGCCCAGTTCTGTTGCAGTGGACTTAAACCATCAGCATGCAAATTTCCTCTATGCCTGATTACAGCTGTGATCAGCTAAGGGGAGGGCCTTCTACAATGAGTGATGCTTAATTTAATTAGCTGGAGGCTTAAAAGAGAGAGGTCAGAAGAGAGAGAAGAAGTTCAGCAGAGACCAGCACAGTTTGGCTCAGAGTTGAGATGAGACAGACCCAAATGTTTGGAGATGCAAAAAGGAAATGCCCTGGGGAAAGCCTTTTGAACCCAGAAGCCAGGAGTGAAGGGCCGTAGACATCATTGTATGTCTTCCCAAATTAGTAAATTCCTAACTAAATAAATCCCCTTTATAAAAGCCAGTCCATCTCTGGTGTATTGCATTTCAGTAGTTTTAGCAAATGAGATCAGCCTCTTTGACACTAGACCACTGGGCCTAAATTCACTTTCTTAGTCTTGGTCTGAAGCCCATGAGTGACAGAACCCTTATGACCTTTTCCTGCCCAGTCAGTCTGAATCTCACTTGTTTCCCCACAAGCACTCACTGCATCACATATAAATTGTAGTGCACATTCAAGTAAGTTATGTCCCGAGAATTTGATCAGAAATGGACCATTTTGTCTGAAACAGTCCTAAGAGCTATGCATTGTGCATCAGGAGCTGTGTCAACAGCTTGCATGTGCTGCTGAATGGACTCTTAGCAACTCAAGAGGCAGGTAGTTCTGCTGCACCTTGGGAAGCAAGGCTCATGGCTAAGTGGTTTGCCCAAGAGATGACACAACAGGGTCACACCTTCAGCTGGGAATTAGTGTGGAAGTCAGCCCTTTGAGGTGAAAAGAGCCTGTTTCAAAATTGCCTTTGCAAACCCCTGTGGAAGGCCCCAGGTCTCTCTCCAGTGTTGGGTCAGAGGCTGGCTCTTTGGCTGAGCACCTGATGAGGCAGTTGGCAATTATTTAAGACCCCTGAGGTAGGAAACTCTGGAGTTGTGTTCTGCAAGGTGAGGTGCCTGTCTGAGGCTGATAGAAGGCACAGCCTGACCATCTCCATCAATCTCTGGCTGGGGCATGGGGAGCACAAATGCCAATTATTTTCATCAAGCTTCCCTTGGTTAAAGTTGCCCAATAAAACACAGTGAGATGGTGAAAACAACCCAAGTGTCCCTCAGCAGATGACTGAGCCCAGTGTGATCTGCTCATAAAATGGAATATTGCTCAGCTGTAGAAAGGGATGGAGTTCTGATTCAGTCTACAGCATGGATGAGCCTTGAATACATTATGCTGAGTAAAGGAAGCTAGACACAAAGGCAACCTGTTGTATGATTCCATTTGTATGTGTGTGGGTTTGAAAGGATGTATGTCTCCTAGAGGAGCCATGTTTTAATCTTAATACCATTTCATAAAGGCAGAATAATCCCTATTTAATACTGTATGTTTGAATCTGTAATTAGATCATCTCCCTGGAGATGTAATCCAATCAAGAGTGGTTGTTAAACTGGATTGGAGGAAATGTGTCTCCACCCATTTGGGTGGAACTTAATTAGTTCTGGAGGCCTGTAAAAGAGAGAACATTTTGGAGAAAGCAAGAGATTTGCAGAGAGCAGTGAATCTGCAGCACCTTGAAGCAGAGAGTCCATGAGCCAGCCACCTTTGGAGATGGAGAGGGAAAACACCTTCCAGGCAGGTTCATGAAACTGGAAGCCAGGAGAGAAAGCTAGCAGATGATGCTGTGTTCACCATGTGCCCTTCCAGCCAAGAGAGAAACCCTGACTGTGTTTTCCATGGGCCTGCTCACTTGAGAGAGAAACCCTGAACTTCATCAGCCTTCTTGAACCAAGGTATCTATCCCTGGATGGATGACTTTGATTGGAAATTTCTATAGACTTGTTTTAATTGGGATATTTTCTTGACCTTAGAACTGTAAACCAGCAACTTATTAAATTCCCCCTTTTAAAAGCCATTCTGTTTCTGGTATATTGCATTCTGGCAGCTAGCAAATTAGAACAGTATGAAATGTCCAAAACAGGCAAATCTATTGAGACAGAGAGTGATGAGTGGTTGCCATGGGCTGGGTGGAGTGAGGGCTAGTTGGGTGAAGGCTAAATGGGGTGGAGGTTCTTTTTACAGTGATGAAAATATCCTGAGAGCAGCTGTGGCTGTACAGCCCTGTGAACAGACTAAAACTCGTTGAATTGTCCACTTTAAATGGGTGCATTGTATGGAATGTGAATTATGTCTCAAATAAAGCTGTTTTTTTTAAATTTAAACCAATAACTTTTCTGCCAAGTGGTGGTAGACATAGCAGTCCAAGATGCAGACTCTGGAGCCAGGTGGCTGGGTTGGAACCCAGTCACATCCCTCTTTGAGTCTGTTTGCCATCTGTAAAATGGGGATAATAATAGTGCCAACCTCAGAGGATTGTGGGAAGAGTTTGCTAAATAAAAGTCAGTAACATTAACTGTTACCCTCACTGTGGTGAGCTCAGGAGAGCAGGGGTCATCTCACTTCATTCTAGAATTTTTGGATTTTTTCACAGCCAGCACATATGATTACATGTGCATATTTGAAACTAGGGAAAAAATGAAAAAGAATAGTTATTTTTTAACCCTTTTAAAATTGTATAATATAACATATATACAAAGCAAAGAAAGGAAAAATCAATAATTTTCAAAGCACACTTGATAGTTACAGAACAGATCCCAGAGTCTGTCATGGGCTATCATTCCACCATCTCAGATTTTTCCTTCTAGTGCCTCCCAAACACTGGAGGCTAGAAGGAATATTAATATAGTGATTCAGCCATACTTGTTTGTTAAATCCTATTTTCTGTTATACTTCCTCCTCCTCCTTTGATCCTTCTCCCAATCTATAGGGATCTTTGAGCAATGTCCATTCTGACTTTTTCATGTTGAGAAGGGTTGTCACTAAAGGATAGGGGGATATAATTAATTGATAATCTTGGAGAGACTAGTCCCTCTGGGTTCC
>PVIY010043872.1:0-20063 GCA_004026745.1 Myrmecophaga tridactyla
TTTTTTTTGAGTGTTTATACTGCTCCAGGTATTATGCTAAGTAAATGGCATTTCTCATTCATATATTTACACAATCAAATATATATACATAAATAGCTATATTCTCATCTAAATCTCTCAGCATTCTTCTGAAATAATTATCTCCAGTTTACAAAGGAGGAAACTTGGATACAAATTGGCTAAATAATTTACCCAGAATCACAAAGCTAATCATAACCAGAGCCTAGATTCAGAACTATATTTGCCTGATTCCAGGTAACTCCTGCACACGGTGCCTCCCGCCATGCTATACTGTTTCTATAATGTGATGGAAGATTCAGCTCAGTAGAGTTTGAGCAAAAAATGAATTAGCAAAAAGGAAATAAAATCAAATCCCAAAACTGGCAAAAGTAAATCTTGCCTCATTTGTAATTTTCTTAAATATAAATGGGTTAACTATCCAATCAAAAGGCAGATATTAGGAGAATGGTATACCATAGAAATAGTAATCAAAGAGAGCTGCAATAGCTACATAAATACAAGACAAAATTGACTGTAAATCAAAAACTGATGTAAAAGACAAAGTAAGGCATTATCTTTCTATAAAAGGATCAATTCAACAAGAAGATCTGACAATTATAAACATATATGCACGTAACAACAGAGTACCAAAATATGTGAAGCAAACATTGACAAGACTTGAAAAGAGAAATACATAGTTCTAGAACAATAGTTGAAGATTTCAATACACCACTTTCACATGGGACAGAACATTTAAACTGAAGCTCAATAAGGGAATAGAGGAATTGAACAACACATAATGATCAAGAAAGACAACCTACAGAATGGGAGAGACTAGCTGTGATTATATATTTCATAAGGATTTAATATCCATAATATAGAAAAGACTTTTAGTCTGCAACAACAAAAAGACAACCCAATGGAAAAATGGGCAAAAGACTTGATAGATATTTCTCCAAAGAAGACATACAAATGGCCAATTAACTCACTGAAAGATCCTCAACATCCTTAGCCATTAGGAAAATGCAAATTAAAACCACAAAGAGTTGTCACTTTATACCCACAAGAATAGCTATTACTATAAATCAGAAAATAACAAGTATTGGTGAGTATGCAGAGAAATTGGAACTCTAGTGCATTGTTGGTAGAAATGTAGAATGGTATAGTCACTGCAGAAAGCAATATGGCAGTGCCCCCCAAAATTAAATATAGACATCATGTGACCCAGCAATCCCATTTCTAGATATATACCCAAAGAAAATGAAAACAGGGTCATAATAGATACTTTTACATCAACGTTTTTAGCGACATCAGTCACAAGGGCCAAAATCTGGAAACCCAGTATCCATCAACAAATGAACAGATTAAAAAAGGGGTGGTACATACACACAATGGAATATCATTGAACCATAAGAAAAAAGCAGAGTTATGAGACATGCTGCACCAATGGAAGAACCTTGAAAGCATGCTCAGTGAAATAATCAAGATACATAAGGACAAAATTGTATGATATCACTTAAAAGAGATAACTAGAAATAGCAAGTTCACAGCAATAGAAAGCAGATTAGCTACTGGGGGAGGAGAGGTGAGGAAAGAGGTGTGTTTGTAAAATTAAAAAATAAAATGAGATGGCTCTACTTTCTGAACCATCCTCCCCATGTTGCTAGGGGAGTCTCTCTAAAACACAAATTTTATTTTATCAGTGCCCTATTTATGAAAATAAAGCAAACACTCATCTTAGCTGCATCCCCTCTTTTTATCCAGAATAAAATCCAAATGGTATTACAGACCTTATAAGACATGGCCCCTGTGATGGTTGGGTTCATGTGTCAACTTGTGCAGGTGATGGTGCCTAGTTGTCTGGTCAAGCAATCACTGGCCTACCTGTTGCCATGAGCTCATTTTGTGGACTTAAACCGTGAGCACGTTGGTTGCATTCATGGCTGATTACATCTGCAATTAGCTAAGGGGAGTGTCTCCTGCAATGACTGACACTCAATCTAGTCTCCCGAAGTCTTTTAAGGAGAATTTAGAAGACAGAATCACTCTCTTCACTTCAGCCAGCGAGCTTCTCCTGGGGAGTTCATTGAGGACCTTCACTGAAGCTACCAGCTCATGGCCTGCCCTGCAGATTTTGGATTTTTCCATCCCCACGGTTACATGAGACACGTTTATAAACTCTTATTTATAATCTCCTGTTGGTTCTTTTCCCTGAGAACCCTAACTAATACAACTTCCATCCTTAATAAAATAAAATACCTGTTGGGTTGATTGCTTTACCCCTCACTTAAATCAAGATTAAGAAGACAGATGAAGAAAACACTGTGGGAAGAATAGGGAGCTGGAAGAAGAGAGGAAAGAAGGTCTTTCCTAGGAAAGGAGATCTAGGAAGAAGATCTCAGGCCTTTAGAGACCTATCATTTTTATAATGAGAAATGTGTGAATTATGACTACCTATTTTATTGGAAATCATTGATTTCCATCTATAATAATTTATTTGTATCTGTACACCATTCAATAACCAGCACTTCAAAAACTAAGGCTGAGACTGGTTCACGATTCACAGTAGATGAAGGTGGCCTAAGGGTACAACGACTGAGCAATGGAAGAGGGAACTGGGGTGTTAACATACAACTGAGTGGCTGCAAGAAGGAATGAAGTTGTGAGGAACGCACCTAAGTGAACGAACTTTAAGGACAGCTTGTTGAATGAAATGTCAGGAACAAAAAGACAAATATCATCCTGTCTCATTCATATGGATTAATAATAATACACAAACTAAAGAGAATTGAAGTCAAGAGCAAGGGTCATCAGGTTGGGGCCTATTGTAAAGGGTGCTAGATAATAAGCTCTTACAGAAGTCACATATACTCAAGAGTTGTAACTTACTTCTAAATTCTGAGATACTGAGCTATTTGTATATAACCTGGTCATTCCCTGAAACTTCAGATATTTATGTGACACCTGAGACTCTGCATTAGAACACTGAAACTATGAAAGTCAGCATTACTCCATTTGGCAACTGTTTAAAAAGCTGAAAAAGTGATCAGACTCTGACTAGAGATATGAATGAAGCTGATCTGGATAGGACAAAGATAAACTGGAATACTGGGTAAAGGGTGATATGGCCCATATTTTCAAACTTCAACTTCTGTGCAAGACCAAGGGAGAGATATTTATTTGGCACAAAATTTTTATTTGGGGGAGTTCATTATCTAATTTAACTTGTATGGTCAGTTTACTGGAATACCATAATTACATGGTATCTTGAATAGGGTGTAAAATCTTATTGGTTTGCACAGGTTAGTGTGATGCCCCAATATACTCCCAGAGTAATTTGGGCAGAGAACAAAAAAGTATTTCCGAAGTCCCCTGGGGGGACTGGGGAGAAAGGAGGAAATATTAAACTTGCCCATGTGGAGAATTCCTGATATTCTTGCAAGAAGTGGGGACAATCAATTCAATAGGCTGAGCCCTCAATAGGCTGATCCTCTTGGGGATCACCCCATGAAGCTTATTCCTGTAAGGGAGAAGCTAAGCCTACTTATAATTATGCCTAAAAGTCACCCCCAGAGAACATCTTTCGTTGCTCAGATGTGGCCTCTCTCCCTAAGTCAACTTGGCAGGTGAACTCACTACCCTCCCCGCTATGTAGGACCTAACTCCCGGGGATGAGCTGGGACTCAGCATCAAGGGATTGAGAAAGACTTCTTGACGAAAAGGGGAAAGAGAGAAATGAGACAAAATAAAGTGTCAGTGGCTAAGAGATTTCAGAGTCGAGAGGGTATCCTGGAGGTTATTCTTATGCATTATATAGATATCCCTTTTTATTTTATGGTACATTGGAGTGGTTAGAGGGAAGTACTTGAAACCGTAGAGCTGTGTTCCAGTGGCCATGTTTCTTGAAGACAAGAAACTACACAAGTTAAACTATGTGTAACTATGTAGCTTTGACAATGTGTCCATGTGATTGTGAAAACCTTGTGTCTGATGCTCCTTTTATCTAGGATATGGACAAATGAGTAAAAATAAATAAATAAGGATAAATAAATAAATAAAATACTAGGGAGAGATAAAGGGTAAAAAAAATTGGGTAGATTGAAATACTGTTGGTCAATGAGAGGGAAGAATAAGGGGGAAGTAATGTATGAGTTTTTTCTTTTTATTTCTTTATCTGGAGTGTTGCAAATGCTCTAAAAAATGATCATGGTGAAGAATACACAACTTTGTGATGATATCGTGAGCCATTAATTTGTATACTATGGCTGGACTGTATGTGTTTGAAGATTTCTCAATAGAAATATGCAAAAAGAAAAAAATGAAGTCTGCGTTTGCCACTTAAATTCACCATAGAAGTGTCAATTACGTTTAGAGCAAAGAGAACAGTCACAGAGTCTGCTGAGTTTCCATACAGTATGCTGATTACATAAGTATTGGTTATATATGTAATCATACATATTACATATATGTTATTACATATATGTTCTGTATATATGTAACATATGTAGAATAAGAGGCACAATATAAATACCATTTATGTTAGAAAAAAGAAACCTTCTAGAATATTTTTATCTTGACTTCCTTACTATACCTAGGACATTTTCAACAATTCCAAATTCCAATAAAATTCAACAACCATAATATCAGTTCAAAGTACACTTTTTCTTTCACATTTTCTTGCCTAATTTAGTCTCTACCAAGTTTTTAAATAAAATAGCAGTGTCTGATAGTGCATCATTAATGACTCTTTCCAAAAACACTAGATGGGATGGAAATTAACTATAAAAATCTGAAGAACTTATTTTCTAGAGATCTGGACTGTTTTAGCAACTTTTCAATAACCAAGGTGTTCTAGCTTGCTCAATGCTAGAATACAATATACCAGAAACAGAATGGCTTTTAAAAGAGGAATTTAATAAGTTGCTAGTTTACAGTTCTAAAGCTGAGAAAATGTCCCAATTAAAGCAAATCTATAGAAATGTCCAATCTAAGACATCCAGGGAAAGATACCTTGGTTCAAGAGGCTGATGAAGTTCAGGGTTTCTCTCTCAAGTGGAAAGGTACATGGTAAACACGGTTAGGGTATCTCTTTCCTGGAAGGGCACATGGTGAACACAGCATCATCTGCTAGCTTCCTCTCCAGCTCCCCAGGAGGCGTTTTCCTTCTTTATCTCCAAAAGTCGCAGGACTCTCTGCTTCGTGGTTCTATTGTGGCTTTCTCGTGGCTCTGTCTTCTTCTCTGCTGTCTCTGAATCTCCCACTTTCTCCAAAATGTTTCCTCTTTTATAGGATTCCAGTAAAGCAATCAAGACCTACCTAGAATGGGTGGAGACACGTCTCCACCTAATCCAATTTAACACCCACTCTTGAGTGAGTCACAACTCCATGAAGATAATCTAATTAAAGTTTCCAACATACAGTACTAAATAGGGATTAGAAGAAATGGCTGCCTTTACAAAATGGGATTAGGATTAAAACACGGTTTTTCTAGGGTGCATACATCCTTTCAAACAAGGACACAAGGTAAGTAAATCTTTTCATTCATGAAGTAGCTATTTGTTTCAGAAAATTATGGCTCAGGAAAATAAGATTGCTAACCAATAAACAACTCCATTATGCGTCAAGAAATTCCTTCAAACACACTTGTCCAAACACCTCCTCCCCTTCTGAGACCCTGTCAGAGTAGTGGTTTCCTGTACTGCAGAGGTCTAAGAAATATAGCTTTGTTTATTAACAGGTTTTCTCTTAGTCTTTTGGGAAAACAACAGTCAACACCTCTACCAGTCTGTGAATTAAATTTGTTTCCTTAAATATGTTTCACTGAATTGCAGATTCTGATCTGTGTTGTGAGGAGGACAAATGTCAGTAAAGATTCATAAATAGCTGTTTGTGCTCATCTGGCACTTTCCTTTCCAGCTTCTGAAAGGTCACGCTGGGCGTTCCTGCTCCCTCCTGTTCTCAAGCAGAGGCTCTTCCCGCTCTGCAGGATGCAATTATTGGGAGGGTAGATAATTGCTACACTGAGCTGTTATTCCAATGTCTTGTTTATTTTATACTCCTCGTGCCTCATGTAGCAACTATTTTCCTTGTCTCAAAAATGTATCCAACACTGAGAATAATAAGAGAGAAATACCCCTACATTTCCTACATTTTAAAGCAAGGTGCTAGGCACATCCTTTATAGGATTTAATTATAGGACAAAACTAATCCTGAAACCTCCACCCCATCATTTGAAAGTGGGCTTGTGGAGTGGCATCTGGAAGAGGGTGGTTAGGCTAGTAAAGGTGGATATTGCATTTTTCTCTCTGCTTTGCTATGACCCTGCCCCAGCCCTCAAGAAAAGAGAGGGGCTCTAAACCAGTAGTTTAAAAAATCTGTTTAGAATGGGACCCATTGTTAGAAATAAATTTTATATTGAGATTGGTTATATTCTAAGAAGGCCCCAAGACAAACAAAGGAATTTATTCCTTTATTGAAAAGTGGCTTGAAGTTTTGGGGTGAGGGACAGGAAAGGACCTTCACCCTTGGCCGGGGGGAGGGAAGGAGCCTGTTTGGACAGAAGATCTTGAGCTGTTGGTCTGGGTGTCCATCGGGGAGTTTCTGGGCCATGTGTGGTGGGGCAGAAATGGAATGTTCCATGTTGTGGCTTCTGTTATCTAGCCCCTTGGTTTGGGGTCCAAACCGATCCAGATTCAACACACAATACACATATGTAAGTCTGTTTTATCATACAATACCCAATCTTGATACATATTCTGATATTTTCAAATATTCTATATCCTATCTTGATCTAGCTATTGTATTCCATTTCATTATTTTTAAAGTGAAGTCAGCACCCACTAACTTAATTTAACAGCCAGTGAACTACAAATAACGGGTTTAAAAGCATTCTTCTCTCAGAGATACAGATATAGAAATGGGCTTGCCAAACTGAAATGGCAGTCAGCATCTTCATACAGGCTGGGTGTTTCCTGAGCTTTGCAATCTCAGCCCAGAGAAGCCCGGGGGCCAAAGAGAGTCAGGTGAAATTGTTTTCAGGACTCACTAATGGGCCACAATCTGCAAAATAAAAGCTACTAACAAAGACCAGGGTTCATTCCTGGGCTCGGTTTGGATTACCATGTCCCAGATGCAGTTTGGAGAAGCAAAAGCCAGTAAACCTCTCTCTGGCAGAATCAGTTAATCCTTGTGACACAATGCCTCACAACTTTTTTCTTCTTTCTTTTCTTCTGTGGGTGATGACTCTGAAATCCAGAATGTGCAAATTAAAAAGAAAATTTGTTTAAAGTCTCCTGGTAACAGAAGATATGGCTCTTTCTACTCCCCACTGAGGACAATAACAATGAATGTTGTGTTGATAAGGAAAACTCTTGGCATGGGGAGGATGGCTAGACACTGGGTGACAAACTTTGACTGAGTATGTGCTCATGTGTGAATGCTGACACCTTCTGTCATTATCTTCCAGAAAAGTAAATCCCTTTTCAATATCCTCTAAGAAACTACAATGTGGAGAATTTTTTCCAAGATTCTAAAAGACCTAATAAAAAATTTAGCAATGCTGTGAATACATTACTTAACTTATGTTGAGAAAAATATCAGCATATGTAAAGGCAGGAAAACAATTTTCATAATCCCAGACCTAAACAGAATTATTTTTCCATCTCTTTAGAAGCAAAGATCTAATGATCCATTTCTTCGCTTGCTCTAACTCCTCCCACTTACACAGAATGTCACATTCAGAGGTGAATATTAACTGAAGTTGTGGAATCTCCTTTTTAAAAAAGCAAATAGATTCGTAGTTCATGAGGAACGATTTAGGCGAGAAAGCAGCAACAGGATGAGAGAAATGGAATGCGTAACTGCCCCCAAGTACGGCAAAACTGACCTTGCCCAAGCAAGGACAACTCAGGGATCCGGGTAATGGAGAAGGAAGTTACCAAGAGGGCACAGGCTGAAAAGACTGGCGGCCCATGTGTGCGCACTTGGTTCGGGAACCAGCACCCGGCCCGAACAGTGACAGCCACTGAGGTTCAACCGTTTCTCCCTGCCTCCCCACGAGCCCCTGTCGTCACACGCTTCAGTATTCCTTTATTCCCCAAAGTCACCCACTAAATTTCTCTCAGCCCCAGGACTACTGGGTGTTGAGAAGAGGAGAGAACACAGTGTAATTTTCCCTGGACTAACGCCCCCAAATGTGACTCTGTGCTTCCCCCGCAGTACCTTTTTCTGTCTAGGAGGGGAGGGTGATACACACAAAGCTAGAAAACTGCCCAAAAATGAACTTGGGTCTACAGACTGGTACATGGCTGCCTGGAAAACACTTCTTTATCCAGAAGCCACTTATAACAATCCCAACAGAATTCAACTCTCTGCTAACATAGGGGGGAATAATAATTTTAAAAAACATAATTTATTCCTTTAGTACTTACCCTTATAATAGCCCTGGAAGAAAAGCAAGAAAAGGATCACAGAAATGTTCCCATTTTACAGATAAGAAAATAGCCCACGGATGTAAAGGGATTACCTAATATTACTTATCTAGTAAATAACAGAGCCAAAAATCAAGCCAATTTTAACGCCAAGGCTCATGTTCTCTCGTTGTGCTTGGCAGGTAGAGGCACATAGGACCTCGGAGAGAAGCAACTAGGTAAGCATTCATGGCAAGACATTTGGAAATGCCCTCAGGATCTCCATCACATCCCTGATCCCTTACAGCACTGGGGATTCTTATGTTCTAGGAAACATTTCATTTCTGGGCAATAGGACATACGATTTTAACATTGCATTTAACTAGGCAAAATTTACCTGTAAAACTTTAATTTAACAATTAAATTTCAAACAATTTGGGGATGACGTAACTTAATTCTAAGGAACCATGTGTTTTTCATTTTGAATAAGAATGTACAGTTTGTGGGGGTGCAAAGGTAGTTCAGTGGTAGAATTCTCGCCTGCCATGCGGGAGACCCGGGTTTGATTTCCAGCCCATGCACTTCCCGAAAAACAAGCAAACAAGCAACCAAAGAAAGACAAAACAAACAAACAAAGAATTCAACAAATGGTGCTGCAATAACGGAATCCTCACATGGAAAAAAGAATGAAATGCAACCCCCGCCATACAGCATACAAAAAAAAAAGAATGTACAGTTTGTTGAATTGTGTCCTCTTTCTTGGATCATTTGAATTAATTTTAAAGAGATGGTTTAAAACAATGAAACATTTAGACACATCTAGAAGTTTTTCTAGCGCAGAATATTCTGACACATGAGTCCAGTGAGATCCTGGAAATTTTGTTTCCCACAGGTGGTATAGCAGCCTTCTCTTGCCTGGGGAAACTAATGTGAGATTTATACAACCTCCCACTTTGCTGCTAGCAAGATTTGATCTACTTTTTTTTTTTTTTTTTTTACTTGCTCAAGAAGAATCAAGCTGAATATATACCAGGTACCAGGCTATGTGGTGTGTATCAGGCATATAATCCACTCTACCCTCCAGGACTTCACAGACAAGCGGAAAAGGCCCAGAAGTAAATAGAGACCCAAACTGCAAAACAGTGGGATGGTCCAGAGCCCAGACATCGGAAAGGAACAGAACCATGTTTGGGTCCCAGCTTCAGGCCTCCCAGCTCTGTAACTTTGGGCAAGATCTTAACCTAAGTTTATTTCCTCATTCGTAGAAGCAAGTTATAGTAGAACTTGCCAAAGAGGTTTGTTTGTGAGAATTAATAAGCAAGTATGTGTAAAAAGCGAGGCCTTGCCTGAAACATAGTAAGAAAATATATATCAGTTATCGTTAGTGTCAAGTGCTAGGGGGTCACTTGGCCCAGCCTTGACAGAGAAGGAAGATAAGGAAAGGTTTTCCAGAATATGGGGCACCAGAGCAAAGACATCAGCATAATGCAGTGGTTTAGAGCAGCGGTTCTCAACCCGGGGCGATTTTGCAATGTCTGGAGATATTTTGGTTTGTTACAACTTGCGGAGGGTGGGGAGAAGGCGGAGGGTGTTTAGCACTGGCATCTGGTAGGTAGAGGTCAGAGATGCTGCAAAACAGGGTACATTGCACAGGGCAGCCCCCACGACAAAGAATTCCAGCCCAAAATCCCAGCTGAGCAGAGGGTGAGGAGCTCTGGCTCAGAGGATGGTTTCTGTAGCTGGCCCGCCTAGGTTTTACTCCTAGTTCTGTCACTTACCAGCTGTGTGACTTTAGGCAAATGACTGAACTTTTCTGTGCCTCACTTTCCTCATTTGTAAATGCAGATGATAACTTACTAAATGAGTTGCAATTGATAAAAAGCCACCTAGATGCTAGATGGTTAATATACATAAGCATTATGAATATACATATAAGCATTATGTATATTCAGTTATTTCCTTTGGATTACATATCTTTAGCCAAACATCAGCCTGGTTAACTTTGGATCACTTAGCCTAGAGTGATTTAAAATTCACAAGTAAGATGTGCAACTCTGAGCTGTATCTGAGAAAAGACAAGATGGGACAGGAAAGAGGCAGAGCTAGGAACTAACTCTGTCTTGTCTTCTATGACTTCTGCTTTGGTTATTTTATGTTTTCTTTCAATTAATCCCTTATCATTCAAGGCTTATATCGCTAGCATCCCAATAAAAATATTCTCTCCTATTTTTCTCACTATTCATCACCAAATGATAAATCTTTACAACTTCTTACTGCTTGAATGGCATTTTAAAGTATAAGTCTGTACAAGGCCAGCTGAAAGATGGATGAGAAGTCAGATATTTCCCAGAAGTCTATACCTCTTCTCTAATGTGATGCATATTCCAAACTGCTAAATCTTACCATTGCCTCTCCAAGTTTCCAGTACACTTCTCTATGATTTATCTCATAATGAGAAAGTAGCAGATTGGATCATTGGTGTATTGATACAATCACCTGCACATGAATCACCAACTGTTAGGCAGAGCCCCTTCCCCCATGATGTACAACCCCTAGCAAATATTCCAAGAAGCTTCCTCCACCCATAATTTCTGGGAAACCCACCGAGCCCACCCCAGCCCAGGTCCTCTTGCCTCCAGCAGCTGTAATCTTGTGATAAGCTCCCCTTACCCAACATCTGCCCTCCGGCAGTTGCAACCCTGCCTGACTACGGTGGCATTTAAATTTTAAACCTTACCAATGAAAAGTGGCCAACTCTCAGCTTAGCCCCCTGCTTCCAAAACCAATCCATGGAAACCTGCCAACTTCCCTCTCCCAAGCTAGTCAAAGAAAACCCGCCGCCCCCATTCCCTGCTTCCTGCCAACCATACCAGATAAGCCGTACCCTTTCCCCGGCTCAGTGCTGTTGCCATCATAGGTGTCAGCCCGCATGCACACAGCTTCACAATAAAGCTCCTTAGATCAAGTTTTGGTCTCTTCTCCTCCCTCCCCATTGAGAAACATTGATGACAAGTGAGTTTAGAATGGAGAACGTTCTAATAGGGTATGGTAGGTTGAATTAGATACCCCAATGATAGCTATTTTCTTATTTTTTAAATATGTGTTCTTGTGGATGTGACCACAGATTTAAATAGGACCTTCTAAAGATGTTCTTTTTAGTTAAGGTGGTGACACTCTGAGTCAGGGCGGGATTATTGAAATCCTTTATAAGCAGAAGAAATTCAGACAGCTAATCAGAGAAGGCCACAGGGAGAAGATGGAAGTCAGCAGAAACTAGAAGAAAGGAATAAAGGAGAGGACATTGCCATGTGAAAGGAGGCAGATACAAGCCAAGGAACCCCAAAGACTGCTGGAAGCCAGCTCAAGAATGCTATACACTATGGGAAAAAGCAAGGCGTGCTGATAACATGATTTCGAACTTCTAGCTTTAGAACTGTGAGCCAATAAATGCTTTTTGTTTAAACCAACCGACTGAGTGGTATTTGTCACAGCAGCCTAGCAAAACGGAGCACAGCATGATTTTTTTTCTCTCTGAATTTTTCTCTCCTCTCTTTTCTTCCACATTCTCTGTGATTATCAAAGTCTATTCTTCAGCTTGATGCTTTCAGAAATTTCCTCTGTATTCCTCTGGAAATTTTTCCAGTCTAAGCACAAGTCCACTGAAGACCTTGAAACTTGAATTCAGTCACCTCCTTTTCCAAGAGATTGATGGTTTTCAGTTTTCTTCTCTTTATCCAGTAGGCACTTAAAACAATTTGGCAGAACAATTCCCTCAAAAGCATCCTATGTTTCTTTTTTTGTTTAGTTCCAGAGAATTCCATGTGTCACATTCAAATAATCTCCTCTGTTTTATTTTCTGATTTGCTAGAACTCTCACCTTAACTGCTGTATACCTTAAGGCCATCTGAACAAAAACAATGTCTGCCACAGGACCAAGGAGGCATTTTGTTTAACAGAGCAGTGATATGAGCCCTTTTGCTCAAGGCCTTTTTCAGTCTTACTTGATATTTTTTGGAGTCCTGAAACAGTAGGCTTCTCCAACTCTGCATGCCTCTTAAACTCTACTTGCAAAATTTCCAACTCTTTTCTGATCTTTTGCTTTTTTTTTTATAATGCTTTGCAGCAAGAAAATCCCAACACAAACTAAGATTCTTAATCTTTCCAACCACTTTCCCTGGGGCTTGAGGCTCTTTAGGCATACCATCTGCCTTCAAATTTATGGTGGTGGCACTTTTTCAAATATAACAGTTCATGCCCTCATCTCTCCTGCCTGTGATGTCTGTTTTCTCCCTGCCTGAGAGACACAAGACTACTAGGCCAATGCACATAAATTAGGTTTTTGTTATGAAAAGTCCATTCTTTCAGGTGCCAATTTCCATTTGCTGCAGTAGCACAAAAATGTTAAAAATCTTGAAGAATAAGAAAGCCATTTCTTTCCCACGTAAACGATCCAGAACAGGTGGTTGAGCTGGTAAAGCTGCTCTTCCCACACGTCATTGAGAGCCCACAGCACATTGAACACACAGTTGGGAAGGTCATCCTGGATGTCACCATCACAGTCAGCCAGTAGGAAGATGGGCATGGGTAGCGGTTTTAATGAGCGAGGGCTGAAGTCCCATACTTTTAGTGTGATATCTTTACTCATATGTCAATGGAGAGAAGTTAGACACATGGTCACTCCTAGTTGCAAAGGAAGCTGGGAAATTTAGTCTAACTTTTGTTCATTGTTGGTGGGAATGTAAAATGGTGCAGCCACCATGGAGGACAGTATGAGGGTTCCTCAGAAAGTTAAGTATAGAACTACCATATGACCCAGCAATCCCACTATGATGGTTAGGTTCCTGTGCCAATTTGTCCAGGTAATGGTGCCCTGATGTTGGTTAAGCAAGCACTGGCGTAATTGTTACTTAAGGACATTTTGTGGACTTAAATCATTAGTAAGTTGATTGCATCTATGACTGATTACAACTATAATCACCTGAGAAGATTGCCTTCTTCCAATTAGTTGAAGTCTTTAAAAGGAGAAGGGATGATTTCAGCAGCCACAAGAGAGAATTTGTCTCCCTCTCTATTTCAGTCAGCCAGCTTCTCCTAGGCAGTTCATTGAAAAATTTCATTGGAGTTCCCAGCTTGCAGCCTGACCTATGGGATCTGACCATCAACACAGTTGCATGAGACAATTTTATACAATCTCATAATATTTACAGATATCTTCTGTTGGCTCTGCTTCCCTAGACAACTTTGACTAATCACCCATTACTAGGTATATACTCAAAGGAATTGAAATCAGAGCCTCAAACAGAAATTTGCACACCAATGTTCACAGAAGCATTATTCACAATTGCCCAAAGGTGGAAGCAACACAGGTGCCCATCAACCAATGAATGAATAAACCAAATGTGGCATATACATACCATGGAATATTATTCACATTCATGCGACAATATAGATGAACTTGAAGACATCATGTTGAGTGAAATAAGCCAAACACAAAAGGACAAATTTTGTATGATGTCATTGATAAGAAATAATTAGAATAAGCAAACTCATAGAATCAGAATCTAGAATATAGGTTACCAGGAGCTGGGTTGGGGGTAGGGAATGATAGTCAATGTTTAAATTGTACAGAATTCCTATTTGGGTTGTTTGTAACGTTTGGGCAATGTATGGGGGTGATAGCAGCACAACACGGTGCATGTAATTAACAGCACTGAGTTACATATGTGAGTGTGGCTAAAAGGGGAAATGTTAGGTTGTACATATAAACAATACAATAACATTTCTTTAAAAATCCATGGAACTACATTATACAAACAAGGAACTCTAAGTTAAACCCTGGACTACAGTTAATAGTACATTCATTAAAAAGTGCTTTTATAAATTGTAGCAAATGTACTACACCAACGCAGGGTGTTAATAATAGGATAGCATAACATAACTATTTTATGCATGTTTTTTCTGTAAACCCATAACTTCTCTTACAACAAAATAAAAAAAATTTTATAAAAAAGAAAAGTTGAGAATGGATTAGGAAAACAACTAACAATCTCTACCACACTGTGGGTCTACAGAGAAGACATTATATATAACATTTAAGAACTTATCATTTAGCACAAAGTCTTTTAAATCAAATTAATGATTCTAAATCATGTTAGGATTTGATATTCAGAATCATGCAATGAGAGAGCTAACAAAGATGAGACAGGTAAGTTAGACCAACTAAAGCACATACAGCAATATATAAAGGGGGTTTTATATTATGGCTAAGTGGGTTTTATCCCTGAAATGCAAAAAAATCTATGCAAAACCTAAAAATAAATCAATGTAATTTATCACATTAACAAAGTAAATGTGAAAAATCTTATTACACACAGAAATAGCATTGGACAAATTTTAATACTCGTACATAATAATAATTCTTAGGAGACTATGAATAGAAAGAAACGTCCTCAATCTGATATAGGAAATCTATAAAAATTGTACATCTAACATCAGAGTAATGGTGAAATATTGAACACTTTCCCCATAAAAGTGAGAACAAGATAAGGATTGTTTACCTTTCCCCTTCTATTCAACTTTATGTAGAAGTCTTAACTAGGGCTGAAGGACAAGAAAAGAAAAGAAATCAAAGGCATAATATTGGCAAGACAAAAGAAAAGCTGTCTATTCATGAATCTATGTTTAAAAAAACTAGAATTAGTTTTTTTTAAATTTCTCTCAGGCATTTTGTAGTTTCAGTGTACAGTTCACGCATACCATTTATAAATTAACGCCTAAGTATTTCATGTATTTTGAAGTTATTGTGAGTGGTATTTTTAAATATCAATTTCTAATTCTTCATTACTATTATGTGTACATACTATTGATTTTTTATTGATACTATATCCTGATACTATATCCTTCCATAGGAGCCTCTACATACACAATGATTAGCTTGCAAATTAAGACAGTTATATTTCTTTCTCTTCAATCTTTTCCTTTTTTCTTACTTTAGTTTACTGGTTAGGGCTTTCAGCACAATGCTGAATTGTAGTGGTTGGACCAGACATCTATTCTTCTTTCTGATTGTGCTGGTTTGAAATGATGTATGAACCAGAGAAAAGCCATGTTTTAATCAAAATCCCATTTCGTAAAGGCAGAATAATCCCTATTCAGTACTGTATGTAATTAGATTATCTCCCTGGAGATGTAACAAAATCAAGAGTAGTTGTTAAACTGGATTAGGTGACAACATGTCTCCACCCATTTGGGTGGGTCTTGATTAGTTTCTGAAGTCCTATAAAAGAGGAAACATTTTGGAGAAAGAGAGATTTGGAGAGAGCAGAGAATGCTGTAGCACCACGAAGCAGAGTCCACCAGCCAACCACCTTTGGAGATGAAGAAGGAAAATGCCTCCTGGGAAGTTTCATGAAGCAGGAAGCCAGGAGAGAAAGCTAGCAGATGATGCTGTGCCATGTGCCCTTCCAGCTGAGAAAGAAGCCCTGACTGTGTTCACCATGTGCCTTCTCACTTGAGAGAGAAACCCTGAACTTCATCGGCCTTCTTGAACCAAGGTATCTTTCCCTGGATGGATGCCTTTGGACATTTCTATAGACTTGTTTTAATTGGGACATTTTCTCGGCCTTAGAATTGTAAACTAGCAACTTATTAAACTCCCCTTTTAAAAAGCCATTCTGTTTCTGGTATATTGCATTCTGGCAGTTAGCAAACTAGAAAAGATTTTGGTACCAGAGAGTGGGGTGCTGTTGCTGCGATTTGCAAATACCAAACATGTTGGAATGGCTTTTTAACTGAATAAGGGGAAGATTCTGGAAGAGTTGTGAGAAGCTTGATAGAGAAGGCCTAGAATGCTTTGTAGAGACTGTTGGTAGAAATGTGGACTCTAAAGACACTTCTGATAAAACCTTAGACAGAAATGAGGCATATGTTATTATAGACTGGAAGAAAGACAAGCCTTGTTTAAAAATGGCAGATAATCCGGCAAAATTGACTAGTGGCTTTGTCTGGAAGGCAGATTTTGAAAGCCATGTTGGATATTTAGCAAAGGGATTGTAGTGCTACAGCTGTCCACTTTCAGGTGGTACCTGCATGTCGTGCTGAACCATCTGTAAACCAGGCCCGAGTTTTCTCTTCCTCAGTCAGTTCACTGTAAGGAATTCTCCAAGAGGCCATAGCTCTGGTCTGGGAAAGAGAAGGTCATGTGGCAGGAGTGGACACCATGGACATTTGGACCACTTCCTCATGTAACTTACGTGGGCCTTTGGGACCTGCTCTGGCCCTATCTCATATATACCATTTCCATTTTATGATGGAGTGCTGCTGCGCATGCCCAGCTTTATGGCTTGATGGGTCAGACAACACCCAGCTCATGATAGGTAACTCAGGTCTCATGGTAACTTGGTGGCCCATGGTTAAACATTCAGTCTCTACTAAGGCCCAGTAGCAGGCCAAAAGCTGTTTCTCAAAAGGAGAGTAGTTATCTGCAGCAGATGGTAAGGCTTTGCTCCAAAATCCTAAGGGTCTGTATTGTGATTCTCCTATAGGGGCCTGCCAAAGACTCCAGACAGCATCTCTATTTGCCACTGACACTTCCAGCACCATTGAATCTGCTGGATCATACAGCCCAAGTGGCAGAGCAGCTTATACAGCAGCCTGGACTTGTCACAGAGCCTCCTCTTATTCAGGCCCCTACTCAAAATTAGCAGCTTTTCTGGTCACTCGATAAATGGGCTGGAGTAGCACACCCAAATGAGGAATACGTTGTCATCAAAATCCAAAGAGACCAAGCAGGTGTTGTGCCTCATTTTTGGTCATAGGAGGGGCCAGATGCAGCAACTTATCCTTCACCTTAGATGAGATATCTCGACATGCCCCACACCACTGGACACCTAGAAATTTCGCTGAGGTGGGGCCCCTGTATTTTTGTTGGATTTATCTCCCATCCCCTGACACACAAATGCTTTACCAGTAAGTCTAGAGTAGTTGCTACTTCTTGCTCACTAGGTTCAATCAACATGATATCGTCAATATAATGGACCAGTGTGATGTCTTGTGGGAGGGAGAAATGATCAAGTCCCCTGCAGATGAGATTACAACATGGGGCTGGAGAGTTGATATACCCCCAAGGTAGGACAGTGAAAGTATATTGTTGACCTTGCCAGCTGAAAGCAAACTGTTTCTGGTGGTCCTTACTAACAGTTATTGAGAAAGAAGCATTTGCCAGATCAATAGCTGCATACCAGGTACCAGGGGATGTATTGATTTGCTCAAGCAATGATACCACATCTGGAACAGCAGCTGCAATTGGAGTTACCACCTGGTTGAGTTTATGATAATCCACTGTCATACTCCAAGACCCATCTGTTTTCTGCACAGGATAAATAGGAGACTTGAATGGGAATGTGGTGGGACTCACCACCCCTGCATCCTTCAAGTCCTTAAGAGTGGCAGTGATCTCTGCAATTCCTCCAGGAATCCGGTATTGCTTCTGATTTACTATTTTGCTAAGTAGGGGCAGTTCTAGTGGCTTCCACTTGACCTTTCCCACCATAATAGCCCTCACTGCATGAGTTAGAGAGCCAATGTGGGGATTCTGCCAGTTGCTCAGTATGTCTATTCCAATTATGCATTCTGGAACTGGGGAAATAACTACAGAATAGGCCCAGGGTCCCACTGGACCCACTGTGAGATGGACCTAAGCTAAAACTCCATTGATCACCTGGCCTCCATAAGTCCCCACTCTGACTGGTGGACCAGAGTGACTTTTGGGTCCCCTGGAATTAATGTCACTTCTGAACCAAGGTCTAATAATCCCTGAAATAGCTGATCATTTCCTTTTCCCCACTGCACAGTTATCCTGGTAAAAGACTGTCGGTCTCCTTGGGGAAGGCTTTGAGGAAAATTAACAGTACAAATTGTGGCAGTGTAACAGGGTTCTCCCCCAAAGGGACCTGGCCTCCCCTTCATTCAAGGGGCTCTGGGTATGTAAACTGTCTCAAGTCTGGAAATTGATTAAGAGGCTGTGACTCTGTGTTTTGGTAATTCAGGCTAGACTTGTGTTCACTTGACCTAGAACTCTTTTGTTTATATAGCTCGAACAAGAATTTAGTAGACTGCTCTTCTATTGTATTTCTAGGTACCCCATGATTTACTAGCCAATGCCACAAATCTCTGCAAGTCATATAATTCTGACGCCTGCTTTGAGTTTGCTGTCTATTATAGTAGCACGTGTACCCTGTCTTTGGCGATTAAGCGCTGCCACCTGATTTCTACCAACTCGGGATCCCGTCATCCCCATTGTGTTTAAGGATTCCAGCTCAGTGACAGCAGTTCTTACAGTAGTATCTGACTTACAGAGAAATGCAACTACAGAGCTCTTCAGGGATGATGGTGCTAGTCTCACAAATTTATTTTTCACTGTTCTGGTAAAAGGTGCATCCTCCGGACATTCCTGGGGTGTAAGAGCAGGCTTTGCATGATAAATCCACTCTAACATTCCAATCTCTCTAAGCCTCTGGATTCCCTCATCTACATTATATCAGGGCAGTTCTACCATTTCAACCTCAGGTAATGTTGGCCACCTTTTGATCCATGTTTCAACCAACTATCCAAACAAACTGTTAATACCTTTTCTAACCCCTTGAGCTATAACATTGACTGCAGAATCTCTGCTTAATGGGCCCATATCAATAAATTCAGCCTGATCCAGCCTTATATTCCTCCCACCATTATCCCACACCCTTAAAATCCATTGCCACACATATTCCCCCGATTTCTGTCTATGTAAACTGGAAAACTCACACAGTTCTTTTGGAGTATAATGTACCTCTCATATGTGATACTTTGTACCTCACCTTTAGGTGACGCTTAAGCTTCTTGTTTGAAGCCTTAAGCCCATCCCTTTCACTCCTTAATGCAGCCAGTATATCTACATTACATTATCTACAGTGTATCTAACAACAACCAACCAACATCTCCATACCTCTTATTTCTACAAAACTCTGTAAAGATGTCAAAAACATTATCCCCCAGAGCCTGGCTTTGTACAAGCGAAGCATTAGGGGAATCAAATGATGATATTTTGACTATCTCTTTTGCCAACTCACTCCATGGATTGGGAGTGTCATTCTGATTATGGGAATCAGAGTCCTTAGTGCCTTTGAGTCCAGTCAGAGTAGAAAACCATTCATAAAATCCCATTTTTAAGATTAGGTTTCTTAAGAAACACTCCTAGTACCAAGGTGTATTAGTTAGGGTTCCCTAGAGAAACAGAATCAACAGGAAACACTTGCAAATATAAAATTTATGAAAGTGTCTCATGTAACCATGGGAATGCAGAGTCCAAAATCCACAGGGCAGGTTGTGAAGCCAATAATTCCGATGGAGGGTCTGGATGAACTCCACAGGAGAGGCTCACCAGTTGAAGCAGGAAGAGAGACTGTCTCTTCTGAATCCTCCTGTTCTGGTTTGCTAGCTGCCGGAATGCAACACACCAGAGATGGATTGGCTTTTAATAAAAGGGGATTTATTTTGTTGGTTCTTCAGAGGAAAGGCAGCTAACTTTCCACTGAGGCTCTTTCTTACGTGGAAGGCACAGGATGGTCTCTGCTGGTCTTCTCTCCAGGCCCCTGGGTTCCAACAGCTTTCCCCGGGGTG
>PVIY010043873.1:0-19695 GCA_004026745.1 Myrmecophaga tridactyla
CTTTTGGTTTTATTGATTCTTTCTATTGTTCTCCCGTTCATTTAGCTCTGCTGTAATCGTTGTTATTTCTCTTCCTCTATTTGCTTTGGGGTTACTTTGTTGTTCTTTCTCAAGTTCCTCCAGGTGAGCACTTAAGTCCTCGATTTTTGCTCTTTCTTGTTTTTTAATATAGGTATTTAGGGCAATAAAACTCCTTCTCAGCACAGCCTTTGCCACATCCCATAAATTCTGGTAAGTTGCATTCTCATTTTCTTTCATCTCCAGATAGCTAATGATTTCTCTAGCAATTCCTTCTTTCACCCATTGGTTGTTTATGATTGTATTATTTAATCTCCAAAGATTTGTGAATATTCTCATTCTTTGGTGGTCGGGGAGATCCATCGTCATTCCATTGTGATTAGAGAAAATGCTTTGAATAATTTCAATGTTTTTAAATGTATAAGGATCTGTTTTGTGCTCCAGTATATGATCTGTCCTGGAGAATGTTCCATGAGCACTAGAGAAGAATGAATATCCTGGTGTTTTGGGGTGCCATGACCCATCTATGTCTGTTAAGTCCAATTCATTTATCAAGTTATTTAACTTCTCTGTTTCCTCGTTGATCTTCTGTCTGATTGTTCTATCTATAGAGGAGAGTGGTGTATTGATGTTTCCTACTTTTATTGTTGAAGCATCTATTGCTCCCTTCAGTTTTGCCAATGTCTTTCTCATGTACTTTAGGGCTCCTTGATTGGGAGCATATACATTTATGATTGTTATATCTTCTCGACAAATTGTCGCTTTAATTAGTATATAGCGTCCTTCTTTGTCTCTTATGTCTTCACATTTAAAGTTTATTTTGTTCGATATTGGTACAGCTACTCCTGCTTTCTTTTGGTTACAAGTTTCATGGAAAATCTTTTTCCATCCTTTCACTTTCAATCTATTTGTATCCTTGGGTCTAAAATTAGTCTCTTGTAAGCAGCATATAGCTGGATTATATTTCTTAATCCATTCTGCTAATCTGTATCTTTTAATTGTTAAATTTAATCCATTAACATTCAAAGTTATTACTGAAAAGGCATTTCTTGAATCTACCATCTTATCTTTTTATTTTATTTGTCAGATCTATATATTCTTTTCCCTCTTTCTCTTTTTATCCTTTAAGTTATACTTACTGATATTCTTCAATTCTGTGCTCTCCTCCAGATCTCTCTCTCTTGTCTTTTTGTTCAATGGTAGAACTCCCTTTAGGACTTCTTGTAGGGCAGGTCTCTTGTTGACAAGTCTTTCAAGATTTGTTCTGAAAATGTTAATCTCTCCCTCAGTTTTGAAGGACAATTTGGCTGGGTACAGAATTCTTGGCTGGAGTTTTTTCTCTTTCAGGATCTTGAATATATCATACTACTGCCATCTCACCTCCACGGTGCCAGTTGAATAGTTTGAACTCAGTCTTATGTGGTTTCCCCTGTATGTAGTAGATTGTTTTTCTCTTGCCACTTTCAGGATTTTCTGCTTCTCTTCAACATTTGACAGACTGATTCGTAAGTGCCTTGGGGAAGGCCTATTTAGATTTATTCTGTTTGTAGTTCTTTGGGCTTCTTTGACTAGTATATTTATGTCCTTTGTGAGGGTTGGGAAGGTTTCCCCCATTGTATCCTCAACTAGTCTTCCTAGCCCTTTACTCCTCTCTTCTCCTTCCTGGACACCAATGATTCTTATATTTGAGTGCTTTGTTTTGTGTATCGATTCCCTGAGATCCCATTCAGGTTTTCCCATCTTTGTTGCCATTTGCTGTTTTGGGTCTTCAAAGTCAGTTATCCTGTCCTCTATATCGCTTGTTCTTTCTTCTGTCTCTTCAAATCTACTGTTGTGTGCCTCTAGCATGTTTTTTATTCAGTCAACAGCCCTTGACCTCTGTGGTATCTGCTATTTTTCTATTTATTCTTTCAAATTCCTCTTTATACTCTTCTACTGTCTTCTTGATCTCCTTTATGTCATTTGCTGTCCCACTTATTTTATTAAGTAGAGTTGTATGAGCATCTTTGATTAGTTGTTCCAACATCTGTGTCTCCTCTACTGTTTTTGTTTGGTTGTCAGGCAGGGCTTTGTCTGTCTGCATTGTGATATGCTTGGTGATCTTCTGTTGTTTTCATCACATGTAAATATCTTGATTGATTTACTTTGGGAGTTGATTTCCTTAAGTAGTCTAAAGCCCTGTGTTTGCACGGTGGATGTGTAGCAGGATGCAGGGTATGGGGTGGGACTCAACAGTGTGGTGATGCATTGCAGCGCAGGTATAGGTTCAGGGTGGGGGGTGTTACCCTGGTGCTCGTGAATGTGGACACCCAGTGGCCAGGGGGGGATGCAGCTGTGCGGGTGCACCAGTCTGGGGGGGCGTAACCCTGGTGTGCACTGGTCTGGGGGCGGGGCGCTTTGTGCGCATGTCCATCGCTGGAGTTTTTAATTTAAGAATTATTAATTTCCAAGAACTCTGAGTGCTTCATTTACATATTAGCCTGCTCTGGGTTATAGATGCCACAGACCCCAAACTCTCTCAGGAGAATTAACTACACGTAATTATTCTCTCATCTGTTCTATTGACCTTCCCTGTGGTCTTAGATCTTCTGTTTAATGTAGCGCATCTCTCACCATTTCCCGGGCACCTACTGCTGCTCTCCCTTCCTCCATGTGGATTTGTGTCTGGAATGAATAATGTTGCTTTCTGTATTTTCTCTCCTGACCGCAGGGAAGACACAGCCTTCCCCTAATAGTGAGTGCAGGTCCTGATTTCCGTCTCTCTGGGGTTTTGTTGCTCACAGTGAGCTCATGTTTACAGTGCACAGCAGCAAGTTTATTTCTCGAGAGATGTGCACACGCCCTGGCAGCCTCAGGGACCCTTCTTGCGTCCCTGGGCTGGCACCTGCCTTGTGAGAGCCCCTCTTCAGCAGTAGCAATCCACCCTACGCGTTCTGGGTCCAAGTGCAAGGATCAGCGACTCCTGACCCAGCGGGGGGACCTGGCCGTTGGTAGACCTTTGGTTAATCGCCAGGTAGCAGATGTGCACAGCTCCTGCCTTCAGCATCCGTCTCTGTCTTATTTCAGAATTTTGCTGGAGCAAGCACCTTTGTTTGACGGTCTTCTCTTTTACTGGTCAATGGCTGCACATTCCTCAGGTCTGCAGTGTATGGCTGTCAGTCAATTTCCAATTGTTTTAAAACCTCTGAAAATCTCTTACTGCTTTTTTGTTTTTTTGCGTGCTGCTAGCCCTCCTCCTGATTTTCCAGAACTTCTGTGGATTTATTTGAGCATTTCTTTCCTGAAACATTCTTGGGGAGCGTTGATAAACATGCGTTTCCAATTAGCCTGAGGAATCAGAAACCATTTTCCAAATATTTCCAACTTTTGCAAAACATATTAAGAATAAATGAACTCAATTCTTTCTTCTCTTTGCTGTTTAGCAGTTGAAATTTCCCTTCGATTTGGGGGAAGGTATTTGGCAGTTTTTCCGAAGGTGACCTGAACATTAATATTTTTAGTCAGAAAAAAAACAAAAACATGGGAATACCTCACACAGGCCATTCTGCTGTTAGCAGTATTGTGTTGGTGCTTTATTTATTATTAGTCCTAAATAATCTGCCATTTTGAAAGAATATGAGGTAATTGTTGTAGAGCTGAACGCAAATCAGCTGTTTCGATTTCTGCATAGTAGCTCTAATATTTCTCAGCACTTAGGCCTCAGACACATCCAGGGGTGCTGACCACCAAGGGAGTGTGGGTGGGGTGCAGGGACCACCAGGTGGAGACCTGTGGGCCAGGCCTGCTTGTAGGTCAGTAATGCCTGGAAACTAGAAATGCCAAGGACATCTGCTTCCCATGCCCCTTATTTGCAAGGAGCTCATCAGTGCTTTCTGAAAACCTGAAAAACCTGAAATTTCTTCCTAAATATTTTTACACCCCCTGAAAGAGTGTCAGTGCCTTCTGAAGAGTTCCCCAGTGACACCCACGTAAGCCTGGTAACCCCAACACACCAGCCATTTTCCACTATCAATGCCTGGGATACACAGTAGCAATACACAAACAACAAAATCAAAGGTCCTTGAAGCCAGCGCTAACTTATGTACATAGTTAAAGTTTGGTCGCCGTAACTGACCTATCGGGTTGGTACTACTAGTTCACCCATTAGTGGAGGAGGAAATTGAAGTTTAGAGAGGTTAGCCCATCGGGCCGACCTGCAGTTGTATCGGAAGCCAGGGCTGGGCTCTGGCCACTGGCCTTCGGCTGACCTCCTGTGTGGCTTCAGCACTGCTGGAAAGTTTTTAAATGTGGGAGAAATCGCCAGACATCCCTGCCTATGCCAAAAACAATGATGTCACCAGCCAACTTGGGTAGACGTTTAGGGTCTCAGCAGCAGTTTGTTCATAAAGTCGTTTAATTTGCTTTGAGGTATTATGGAGCAAGCAAGGTATGGGGACTCAGAGTACCCATCTCTGGTGAAATAGATGAAGAAAAAGAGGATAGTCATCTATTTCTTTAACCTGTACTGACAGAGCTTCATTTGAGATTGTTCTACAATTCCAATTCTGACTATTCTAAGCCTCAAGCCTTCTGTATTACAATCATCCCTTCCCTGACTCGCCTATGGCCAAGTCCTTGTTACAAGACACCATGGTTTATTTATAACTCAGTGACATCCAGATGTAGAAAGAAGGTTGTGGTGGTGTTCGAGTGAGGACAAGTAATCATTCCTAAACACAGTGATTTGAACATTGCCAGCTCTCATGGCAGCACCTGGATAATCCTGATTTGGTTAAGCCAATACGTTTCTTTTCCAAATAAAATGATGGGTTTTCTATGGGAGAAATTTCACAGTGAGAAATGTGATATTCTACTCCTCATTCCGTCTGCTCCTGCCAGGTACTCTCTTTAATCCCCTGTCTCAGTTTCCCTGAACTGCTGTCACAAATACCACAAATACCAACATGGGTTGGCTGAAAAAAGGGGAATTTATTGGTTCATGGTTTTGAGCTGTAAGAAGTCCAAAATCTAGATATCAAAAAGGCTTGCTTTTTCCCCAAAGACTGTGTGATCTGGGATGGCTGCACCTTTGGGGTTCCTTGGTTTTCCCACCACATGGCGATTTCTACTCCTCTCCCTCCTGGGCTCTGCTGATTTCCTGCTTCCTGCTTTCCCCCTGGCTTTCTCTTCGTAAGGCCTTCAGTCATTGGACACACTTAACTAAACATAACACTTAAGAGAGACTATTTATAAATAAAGTTACATCCACAGGCACTAGGGTTCAGATGGAGACATTCGTCCTTGACTGTCCCATTCTTTCATTCTTTAATCAATGTGCGTTGAGCATCTACTCTGTGCCTGGAAGTGTTCTAGGTTTTAGGATACATCAATGAGCAAAACAGACAAAACCCACTGCCCTTCTAGAATTTAGGGTATCATGGAGGAAATCGACAGTAAGCAATTGATGTAATAATTAAGTAAATTAGGTGGTGTTTTGAAGACAATGGGACAAAGCAAAACAGAGTAATGGGACTGGGTGGGCATGGGTTCTATTTTAAAGCCATAATCAGGGTAGGTCTCCTTGAAATGGTGAACTTTGAGCAAACACTGAAAGGCTAGGAGATGAGCCTGCAAATGACAGAGAAATGGTGATACAAAGCAAGTTTCCGAGGTTTAAGAGGGTCAAACTGGGCTGGTGGCTAGAGAACAGGGACGGGGAGGAGTGAGACGGAAGGAGACAGACCTTGAAAACACTTTGATAGCATAGCAATGATGTTCTCATCACTTGTGCTTGGGGAGCCCAGTTCCAGAAAACTGCTGCTGCTGACTTCTTAAGTGCCTCCTTGAGGGCTTAGTGCATTTGGGACTTTCATAATCTTTGCTTCTGATTGATTAGGCAGAAAATGAAGAGATTGGTCTCTTTCAAGAGAGCAACTGGGGAAGTGATTGCCATTGGCAAGGTGAGAGATGAGAGCCCACTGATTTTTTATGTCAGAATATAGGGAAAGAAAGAGTGATGGAGGAAGGGAGGAAGGGAAGGAAGAAGAAGGAAAGGAAGGAGAAAGTGAATAAATGAGTTTGGAGTACCAAGTGGCCATTTTAGTAATTGCATTAATTTGCATGAAATTGGAAGAGATTTCATGTGTTTTTCCAAATAAATAGGCAGTAGAGTCCATCAGAACACATAGGAAAAATTCCGCACTGGCTATGTAAAATGTGCTGTGTATTTAATGAATTGCTTACTCTTTCTCTGTGTCTGTAATTCCAGATCTGGAATCTTATGCCAACATATGCAGTGGTGTTCTGTATAATATAATACATACAAATATGCTAAACTTTCATTAATATACAGCACTGTTTTAATGTCTATCTTTATTTTTTGGTTTAAACATATAACTTCTCGTTTGGAGTGAAATTTTCCTTTTCACTGCTTTTGATTTTTCTCTTTCCTCTTCCATAAAATTTGAGTTTTCAGACTAGACTGAGCTCTGTGCTGCTAAGGCTGAGCAATCAGCTCAGTTCATTGCTTCCCCTATCAGAGTTGATTAAAGAGCAGACCTCATGGCAAAACAGTTGAGAGTAGGCGGGGAGCCAGATACAGCTGAGGTTTCTCCTTGTGGATGCACTGTATGCACCAGTTCTAATGAGCTCAGGACACAAGGAAATGGATGGAGTGTTGATGCACAGAGCCACCCATTTAGAGGTGCAAAGCCAGTGCCAGGGCAGCCTTCCACATCAGGGCAATGGGAGTTTCTGATTCGCTGTGGGAGAGGGTCTGGAGGGAAACTTTAACCATTGCCTGGATCACCTGGATGCAGGGATGTGGTTGAAGTGGCTGGTTTCTTATATCCCTGCTATTCTGGAATTTAATCATTCACGCCCATATTTTCTCCTACCTTTTCTTATCTATTTTTGAATGTTTCCGTACAAAGGAGGACTCGTTTCAAACAAATGCCGAGGAGTTACTCCTTGAAAAACTTAACATAAATTTAATTTTAGATTACATAATACTCTTTAGTTTTGACTTAGCAAGTAGTTTTCTTCCAGATTTTCTTGCCCTACGTTATAACAATTTCCTTGATTATAATGTAACATTTGACTATAACCTTGAGTAAAACAGAAACATCATTGTAATTTATTTGTATATTCTTTGAATCCATTTTGCTTTCCATGATAAAGATGACTATTTTGCATTATGTAATGTTGACCATTACTCAACTAATGGGAGTATGTTAAACCAAAGTTTAGAATGTCAAAATAGAAGTAGTCCAATTATTCATTGGCAGTTGATCTTTTGAAAATTGTCTCAAATAGCTATTATTGATACATGAATTATTTGTTAAGTAAAATTTGTGTAAACTTAGAAACAAATGAAATTAAAATGAATTATTTTCAAAAGTGCTAACCATTTTCTTTTTCAAATAATAGTCCTTTAAAAGTTATTAAAAATAGGTCTTCTACTGAGAATTATCACCAAAAAAAACCACTCAGGAGACAATGAATATAGCCTTCAATGAAAGACAGAAATATATACAGTAATTTTAGCCTCTAGTGGGTTTCCCATTGGCTATTCTGATAAAACAGCTTTGTGTGGAGTTCTGGCCATCGTGGCCACCAAAACACTTGACCTAACGTGTAATTGTCACTTCAGCTTAGTACATTGGTGGTATTCTAAACTCCTGTTCTTATCGAAACAACCCGTGAACTAACTGGCCAACAAGTTTGTTGGAATGGAGTAATTAGTTAGTGAAGTTGGTTGACCAGAATTAAATTGCTAGTAGGAGGGTGGGTTGATGGGATAAGATAGTTTGACACCAATTGGAGAGTTTACTGCTTGTGGTTGGGGGTGTGCTGATGGGGTTTGGGGAAGTAGAGGAAGAAGAGAATAAAAAGGAAATTAATTAGTGAGAGTATGTAAGATTGATCGATGGTTGAAAAAATCGAAGCCAGAGAGAAAAATGAATCGCAGAAACAATAGAACTAGAGACATTAATATATAAAAAAAGTTATTCACTAAGAATTTTAGAAGAAGACAAAAAATGCCGGGATTGTAGTTTCATGTAATTTGGTCTTCTGAGCTGATTTTGCCAGGAAAAAAAGTTACAAAATAAATGTAATAAATCCATTCTCTTTTAAATTTTATGATGCAAGTTGAGATTTATATAAAAAGGGAGGTCAGCTTAATTGGATGCTACAGATTTGCCCTGTCATCAACGAGTTGAATTGGAAACTTCATGCCTTTTTATTTTTATTTATTTTTTAAATGGTCAAATTGTGCATGAACTTGAGAGCTAAGTAATCACCAAATCCTGGGGCTGGATCTCATATCAGGGATGAGTGTCTGCTCATGCATGAGAGAAGAAACAGTTGATATAAAATCCTTTCATTTTGAATCTTAGCTTATATCATCTACTGAGGAATCAACGTAAAAATTGATCAGTACTTAGGAAACATTTACTTTTCTTAAAATTTCAATTGATTATAGTGTTAAAGTTTCACATTTTTAGAGTTCCAAAGTTTGGGCAAGATTTTCAATTTTTTTTTTTTTTTTGTCCATGGTCATCTTGATTTATTCTTGGCGTTTTCCTTTATGGTGGATTTCTGACTTGATGCTAAACTTCTTTCACTGGTGGGCATTGGTAGCACACTCATTTCTGGCTCTGAAATATTTGTACTTGGATGTATTTCTGGGATGTCAACCTGATTTAACTGGGTGGGACATAATAAGGGTATTATCATCTCCTTTTGACAGACAGAGAGATGTACATATTGTGAACCTCAGAAAAATCAAAAAGTAAGATTTTTTTTCCACTAGGAAGAGAGTCATTGGACAGAAACACTATTACAGTAGAAAGGAATTGCTATCCACGTTTTTTTCCCTTTTCTTTGAATTTTATTTTTGTCATCTAAAAGAAGATTACATAAGCAATTGGTAAGGTACATCACAGCTCATATATGCCGTAGATATGGAACAAATGAGGAAATAAGAACTGCAATGGTAAAAGTCAGGCGCAAAAAGAGAAAATAGTAAAATGTATTTTAATCCTTAATTTGCTTTTTTGTTTATCTGTAGATTTCTTGAAGAGCGCTAGGAAATGACATTGGTTTTTGCTTTTATTGTGATTAAGAAAAATAATTAGACTTGGCAAGTTTGTTGGTTTTAGTGCTATTTCTATTTCACTTCATGTTGAACCTCTTAGCCCTTGAGCTCTACAAAGTCATGAATATTCATGTTAGTTAATGTTGGGAGCTTTTTTTTTTTGTCATTCATAATGTTAAATATTTTCTGCACAATACTTTGGCTTCTGAAATTGTTGTAAGCTTTCATGTGCATTTATTGTGAGGCCTCTCTTTTCCCCAAGCAGCTCAACCTTAGACTGACATAGGACTAGGTTTCATAGCACTGAGAAGTTCCAGTTTCATACCTCTTCCAGCTTTTTAATGCTGGAGATGGTTATGGTGTTTTATCATGTCCAATTTGGAATTGATTTGACAAAATCAAACAAAGGTCCAATTAGCCAAAGAAAATATAACATCCAGAGACACTCTTTATAATGATTTTTAAAGATGGAATATATTAAAGTCAAGGTATTGAGCTGGCTTGTTGCCAGAAGCGCCATTCTTTCATTTACCAATAATTCGGGTGCCCTTATGGCTCTCAAGGCCAAGCCCTGATGAGTTACTTTTCTCTGCCTTCCTTGCCATCGTTAGGTCTACACCATCGAGGAATCTGGACTCAGCCTCCTGGTGTGGTCAGTGGTTGGAAGCAGAGGTTCGGGGTGGACGTACGGCCATGTGTCTCTCTCCAGTCACAGTCCCTTTAAGGTGGCATTTGAAGCTGATGTGGATGGAGCCAAGGACATCTTTATTGCCCTTGATGACATCTCTTTCACCCCAGAATGTGTATCTGGAGGTAAGTGATTCCTTCAGAAAGTGGAAGTAAGAGTTTCATGTACTATCTAACTATAGAAGAGTTGGGCATTTCTGGGGAATCACATTTCTTTCCAGGTCCAAAATTCTTTCCAGACTCGTGTCCTAGCATTGCCCCCACAAGCTCAATATTCATACAGAACCAACCCCACATGTTCTCTATTCTACAAGCCCTTCTCTCTGCCCCCACCCCAACCTGATCAAGCTGTTCCCTTCACTGCTTCCCTGTGGCTACCATGGCAATCCAAAATAAACTCAGGGCCCTGAAAGAACAGAAACCTGTTTTCTCGTGGCTGTAGAGGATGGAGGTCATGGATGGCCGTGGTCCGTCCACGGGCTCCAGAGTTGGGGCCCTCCTGCCTCTTCCAGCTCCTGGGCTCCCAGGCGACCCTTAGCCTGTGAGTGCGCCCCTCACCTCTATGGCTCCATGGTCGCATGGCTCCTCCTCCCTGAGCCAAACTTCCCTCTGCCCCTCCCTTAGAAGTGTGTTTAGGTCTACCAGATAGCCCAGGGTAAGCTCCTCCTCCCAGGGTCCTTCACTAAATGACATCTTTGCACCGTAACATAGCCTTATAAACTGACAGTCACAGGTTCCCAAGATTAGATGTGGAAATATCTTTGGGGGGCCACCTTTACCCCTCCCACAGCATAGAGTTCCCCAGACTCCCACCGCATAGGCAGAACCAATGCTCCTTTGTCTTGACTCTAGAATACTCTAGTGATTCATTTATGTTCTCATTTTCAAACATGTATGAAGTTTCTAAAATGTTGGAAACTCTTCTAAAAAAGGTGGATGTCTGGATACTCAGAGACTAGCAGAGGGTGTCGTGATATAAATGAACCAAATGTACCCCACATAAGCTCTGGATGTAGTGATAATTAATATGACTAATAACATTAGATACTATTCTGTAGACATGACTACCCTCCCCACCATTCAGAGCACGTGCTGCTTATTCCCGCAGTCACTGACACAGTCCTGGATAGGCAGCCTCGGAGAGGGAGTGACCTCTGACTTTGGTCATTCCAACCTTGCCCTTTCCCACTCCCATACCTGCTGTGCGGCGACCTCCTGGGCTGGAGGGGTCAGGGAAGGCTAAGGGTAAGTTGGCCGTTCCCCACTGCGTTACAGAACCACTCCTGCTGCTCTGCAGTGAGCTCTTTAGATGAAGCCTTGACTGTCCTCTCTTCACGGCTTTGTGTATTGGGAGCGCCCACCCCCCAAGGCCCAGAGGCTTGGTTCTGAGCTCCTCCACCAGTACTTCCCTGTGGGTTCAGGCAGATTCTGTGGGAAAATCATACATGAGACCAGCGCTTCTCGAAATGAGGTGTGCAGATGCCATAGCAGTGTGTGGCCCACCAGATAAACCTGCTGCCATTTGCCAGGGTTGGCCTGAAGATCTGGGGAGAAAAATGAAATCACTTAGCATAGTAGGTGCCATTTGCAGGAAATGGAATAGGATGCCAAAGACAAAACTTACAGCCTTCAGGGGCTTCCATCATTTCAGGCTAATAATGCCCTCACCTTTGTCATCTGTGTGCTGTATGGGGAAGTTGGAGAAATGCTATATGGACAATGTAGCCGTGGAAAAATTGTGTTGTAGAATAGACAGTATTCACAGGATATGGTTGAAAATGGAAGGTGTCACCAATACAAACATTAACAATGCAAACTTAGGTTGCCAAAAATGGAAAAATGACACAGAAGAGCAGGAAACCAATGATAATAAGATTATTGGCCATACAAGATATCTATCTATATAGGCTGGAAGAACGTTCAAAGTATAACTATGACTGTCTCTAAGAAATAGAAATATGAGTGAATTTTTATTTTCTTGGACTTTTTCCTGTATTTTTAAACATCTGTTGAGAGCTCTATTGTTCATTATTTGGAAAAAATAATAGTGTTAATTTATAAGGTAAAGTTAGAAGGTCATGATGCATCTCATTAAAAAGTTCATATTTTTTTGACAATAATTGTTTTAACCTCTGCTGAGGCAAAATTATTTATTGGATTTAATATGGCATAGAATGATTCAATTTTATGACTTTGTGTCCTGTTCTATATTTCTTCAAATCATTACTCCAGTTAATAGAAGCCCTTCCCTGTGAAACTCTGAGAAACATGAAAACAGCTTGCACAGAGACTTTTCTTGCTTATCAGCATACAGACCACCAGATACAGTAAAGTCTCTGGGCAAGATGGCCTTCTAGTGTTTTAGGAACCTGATTTTTCTGTCTCTGTGTTAGGATAAAAACCTTTATACTGTGTAAGAAGTAGCCATCTGCACTCAGATCAGGCAGTTTTCTTCCAATTGCCTTAAATTTCCAGTAAGGCAGCCAACAAAAGCATAAAGAATTTTTAAAGGCTTCCAAGAAGGAAAAAAAAATAGCAATATATATTTATGCCTTAGAAACATTTGGTAAATATTATCTTTTAAGTATTAGCAGTTAGCAAGATAAACTTTATTTCCCACTAATGCTGGATTAAAGGAACATTTTTCACACCAAAATTTTAATAAATCACATTTTGATAAATTTCTTTTTGAATTATCTGTTTTTATCTACTGAAAAGGCCCACAATTGGACATATGTCCAGTGAAATACAGTTGTAAAAACACAGAAAATGTCTGATGGTATAGGACTTATAATGAAAAATGTTTATTGAGTGAAGCAAGGGACATAAGTTTAAATAGATTTCTTCAGTTATGTGTGTTTACATATCATTTAGCCTCCAAAGAAGGTGAAAAATTCTACACCATCAAAACCTCTTACTTTATCCATCTTTCCACACAAATGGACAAAGGCAGACAAACTGATGCAGATGATTTTCTCCAGATCCCATGACAAGACACCTGAATTTGTACATTTAACTGTAGCAGGTTTTTTCTCGTCCGGAGAAACATCCCAGGATTGAAACTGCTAATGTTCACCTCCGTTTTAATGCATATCAGTCTTTCAAAGTTGGTTACCACTTCGACTGCCCAGGACACACCCCGAGGAGGAGATGTGGGGCAATAGCTTTTCTCACCTGAATTGTCTGTAATTTCCTTTCCATTGAGAATAGGGCCCTATAACAGGATTCCTCTCCTCCCAGCCTTTACTTTCGCCTTATTACTTCATCTTCTTTTTAATTACTTTAAGTTTCCTAGGGCAATGTTGTATAAATGGAGACAACCTCGATGCAATAAAGTATCTCCAGAAAAGATGAGTAGGCTGAGAGATGTATTACTTGCCCTTAAGTCTGTTTACTTTAGCCATGTGACTTGCCAAGGCTGGAAGGTGTTTTCTATTTTTCCTCTACTGTTGAAACAAGGAGAACGTATTTGTCTCCATGATGAACAAACATTTCACAGGTCTGGAAGAACGCTGCTGCTTTAAAAACGACTCAAGAGGAGATAAGGTATTTGCAACAGCCACCAGTGTGCAAGTATAAGCTGCCTATGTGCGGTGACAGGTCTAACGGGACACACAGCAGTGGACACGGCCGGAGGGCCGCAGGGTGGGAGAAGGGACAATCTTAGCACGTGACTTGCTGGGAACTTTGAGGGACTTTACAATGCAGAACTGGGTTCGAATCTTCATTAAGCTACTCACCAACTACTTAATCTGAACTTTCTCGTCCATGGGATGATGATGGTAAGGATTGAGGAAATGTGCTTTCCCTAAAAGTGTCGCAATAACTGTTTCAGGCAAATGGGGACTTGTTTAGAAAAATGCATAAATCATTCCTAAATGACTTGGAACATGCAATCTTCACTGATTCCTAATTGAAACATCCCAAGTCTGAGGCCTCATTATACAAATACACAATAAATAAGCTCTTTATTCAAAGGTTGAGAGAACTCTGGTTTGGGGATTCACATTAGGAACATTTTTTTTTCTCCAGCTATGATTCCTTTTGCTGAATGGAAAGAAAATACATCTTCATAGAATGAATGCAGATGCTGAAGAAAGGGAATATTTTTCTAGGGCATCCTTTTCATCTTGACTCAGTAAATACAAACTGACATCAACTAGCTAAGTGCGAAATGCAATAAGGATTGAAGTTCATAAGAAATGCGGGGGAATAGATAGCTACAAGTTCTGCTTAAGTCATCATGCTAGAGGACAGCAGTTCCCACCCCATTCTTGGATGAGAATCCCTCTTGTTTCCTTTCTCTGTAATTGAACAGCAAGTATTCCAAATGACATATAATCTCTTGGAGAGAAATTATCATAAGGGAGACATTTTGTCTGTTTTATTTAATGGTATGTTCTACATGCCCAGAAGAATGCCTCTTAGAGAGGCACATGAGAATGTGTTCAAGAAATACATCATACGAGCTGAAGATCACATACACTGGACAAATGAATGAATAAATAAAGTCATCCTCAATCACATAGATGAGGGATTGTTCTTTACTCTCACCTGCAACCTTCAACTGTAGTCTTATTCTCAAATCCTTGCCAGGAGGACAGAGATCGGAATTCCATAAACTGTCCAGCAGGCCCTGTGTAGCTGTGTAGAATGGTGGAAAGATGATGGCTGGACTAAAATTTTGGAGATATAAGTCTAAATCATGGCTGTGCCACTGAACAATTTTGAGAAGATCATTTAAATTCCTTAGATGTAAGCATTGTCACCAGGGGGTTGAAGAAGATATTACTAGATGTCCCTGCCAGCGATGCCCTTTTATAGCTCCGTGGGGGAGGATTCTAGACCAGGATCAGGAAAGCAGACAGAAGATGCCAGAACAGGAGGGCAGGAGGAGAAAGAGCAGAGCAGAAGGGAGGAGGAGGGAGTGGTGGGGAGGAGGAAATGATCGATGCCGGGAGAAGGAAATGTGTCCTGGAACCCATGAGGGTCATCTCCTGGACAGCCCCGTGCTGCTCTCAGGCTGGAAATGAGGGGAGCTGGGAGCCCCAGGGGTCAGCACTGCACGGCTGATGTTGTCTCTGTTGTCTGTGTCTCCTCTTATAGTACCCAGAGCCCCCGCGCTCCGCACCTGTGATTGTTAGGTAGGCACTCGCTGTCTCCACCCAGCTCCGTCCTCCTCTATTTCAACAGCACTTAGAGCAGAAGAGGAGGGAGAAAGGGGGTTTGGTCTGGGGCACAAGGCAGGAGTGGAAGGAGTCTGAGAATGACTTCTCACTCTCAGAGTACCTGTAACTGGGGGGAGTCTGTGATTTGCTTAGGCGAGAGCAGCTAAGCCTCTACTGGGTGCTGCCCTGGAGTGGAAGGGCAGACAGGATGGTAATCATTTCCCCTGCTCTCCAGGAGCTCACAATTTAAGTTAATATCGGGATTATGCTGCAAACCTGCAAGTTTAAAGTAGCATAAAGTGGTATCAGAGATGCTCCTGAAGTCTTTTTCTGTTCCGAGATCTGTTGTTCTAAGATGATGTCTGAAGTAGAAGTTCTGTGCAATTTAAGCATTGACACCCCATTCCCAGCTCCCACCATGGTCTCTAGTGACCTATGATTGAGACTCTATGAGTTTGATACTCTTATTATCTCATATCAGTGAGAGCACACACTATTTGTCCTTCTGTGTTTTGCTGAATTCCATCAACATGATGTCTTCAAGATTCATGCATGTTATTGCATATATCTCAACTCCATTCCTTTTATGGCTAAATAATACTCAATTGAATATATAGACCACATTTTGTTTATCCATTCATCTGTTGATGTACACTTGAGTTCCTTCCATCTTTTGGCAACTGTGAATAATGTCACTGTGACCATCAGTGTGAAGCTATCTATTTGAGTTCCTGCTTTCAATTATTTTGTGTATATACCTACAAGTAGTAGTGTCAGATCACGTGGTAGTTCTAAACTTAACTTTCTAAGGAAACTCCAAACTATTTTCCACAGCAGCAGCAGCATTCTTTTACATCCCCACCAACAATGAACTAATCTTCCTATTTCTCCATATTTTCTCCAGAAATTGAAATTTTCCATTTTTTTAATAGTGGCCGTTCTAGTGGGTGTGAAATAGTATCTCATTATGATTTTGATTTGTGTTTCCCTGATGGCTAATGATGCGGAGCATTTTTTAAAGTGCCTTTTGTATATCTTCTTTGGAGAAATGTCTATTCAAGTAATTTGCCAATTTCAAATTTGGTTGTTTATCATTTTGTTGTTAAGTTCTAGGAATTTTTTATATATTCTGGATATTAAACCCTAATTGGATATGTGTTTTCCAAATATTTTCTATAATTCTATAGGTTGACTTTTTACTCTCATGATAAAGAAATTTGGTTCATGAACGTTTTTAATTTTGATGAGGTCCCATTTATCTATTTTTTCTTTAATTATTTTGCTTTTGGTGTAAAATTTAAGAAATCATTGCCTAACATAAACCCTAAAAATGCATTTCTAAGTTTAATTCTCAGAGCTTGTGTGTGTGTGTGTATGTGTGTGTGCATGTGTGTGTGTGTGTGTGTGTGTGTGTGTGTGTGTGTGTGGTCCAGGAATTGAACCCAGGGTGTCCCTCCTGAAAGGTGAGCATTCTACCACTGAACCACCCCTGCACCCAATTCTAGGAGTTTTATAATTCATTTTTTATACTTAAATCTTTGATCCATTTTAAGTTGATTTTTACATATGGTATGAGGTAGGTGTCCACCTTCATGTTTCTGCATCTGGACATCCAATTTTCCCAGAACCATTTATTAAACTATTCTTTCCCAACTGAGTGGACTTTACTCCCTTGTAAAAAATCAGTTGGTCATTTTTCTAATTTGCTAGCTGCCAGAATGCAATATACCAGAAATGGAACAGCTTTTAAAAAGGAGGAATTGACTAATTGCAAATTTACAGTTCTAAAGCCATGCAAATGTCTAAATTATACTAAGTCTATAAAAATGTCCAAACTAAGGTGCCAACAAGAGGTCACTTGCAGTATAGAAAGGCTGATGCAGTTCAGGGTTTCTCTTTCAACTGGAAAGGCACATGGCAAACATGGCTATGTCTGCTAGCTTTCTCTCCAGGCTTCTTGTTTCATGATGCTCCCCTGGGGATATATTCCTTCTTTGTCTCTAAAGGTCTCTGGCTGCATTTTCAAGATATTTTGAAGCATTTTCTAAAATATTTCCTGTTTTAATGGATTTCAGTAAAGTAATCAAGACCCGCTTGGAACAGATGGAATCACCTCTCCCTCTAATCAAAGGTTAATACCCACAACTGGGTGTGTCACATCTCCATGAAGATAATCTAATCAGGTTTCCAGCCTACTGTGTTGAATATGGATTAAAAGAAATGGCTCCCTCCACAAGATGGATCAGGATTAAAACATGACTTTCCTAGGGCATATAATCCTTTCAAACTGGCACAGTCATAAGTATGGGTTGATTTCCGCACTGTCAATTAAATTCCATTGGTCTATATGTCTGTCCTGGTGCCAGAACCATACTCTTTTGATTACTATAGCTTTGTAATAAGTCATAAAATCTAGTGTGAGTCTTTCAAATTCATCCTGCTTTTTTGAGATGCTTTTGCTATTCAGAGACCTTTAATCTTCCAAATAAATTTGATGATTAACTTTTATATTTCTGAAAAGAAGGTTATTAGAATTTTTGTTGGGATTGGGTTAAATCTATAAATCACTTTGGGTAAGATTGACTTCAACAATATTTAATCTCCCAACCCATAAACATGGAATGTCCTTCCATGTATTTATGTCTTCCCTGATTTCTTTTAGCAATGTCTTGCAGTTTTCTGTGTACAAGTCCTTGGTTAGATTTGTTTCTAGATATTTGATTTTTTTAGTTGCTATTGTAAATGCAATTTTTTTTCTTGATTTCTCATCAGATGGTCAGTTGCTAGTGTTTAGAAACACTACTGATTTTTGCTTGTTATCATGTACCCTGCCAATTTGCTGAATTCACTTTTTAGTTCTACCAGCTTCGTTGTGAATTTTCAGGATTTTCAGTATATAAGATAATGTCATCTGAAATATGAACAGTTTTACATTTTTCTTTCCTATTTGTATGTATTTTCTTTTTACCTAACAGCTCTGGCTATAAATTCCAGTACAATGTCAAATAACAGTGGTGAAAGTGGGTATCCTTTTCTTTTCCTGATCTTAGAGTGAAAGCTTTCAGGCTTTCACCACTAAATAGGATGTTAGCTGTGGGCTTTTCATATGTGCCCTTTACCATGTTGAGGATGTGTTTTTATCTTGAAGTAATGCTTTATTTTATTTATTTTCTACATCAATTGAAATGACCATGAGTTGTTGTGTTTTATTCTGCTGTTCTATTAATGTGGTAATTACATAAACTGATTTTCTAAGTTAAACTACCCATGCATATCTGGGATAAAATCCACTTGATTATAGTATAAATTCTTTTAATGTGCTGTTGAATTCAGTTTGCTAGTATTTTTGTTGAGGATTTTCACATCTGTATTCATGGAATCTTTATCTGGCTTTGGCATTAGGGTAATGGTGGCCCCACATAAGGGATAGTGAGTGTTTCCTTCTCTTCAATTTTTTGCAAGTTTGAGCAGAATTAGTGTTAATTCTTCTTGGAATGTCTGGTAAAATTCATCTTTGAAACCATGTGGAACTGGGCTTTTTGTTGTTGTTGGGAGGTTTTAATTACTGATTCACTCTCTTTACTAGTAAATTGGTCTGTTGAGCTGTTCCTTCTTTTCTTGAGTCAGCATAGATACTTTGTTTTTCAAGGAATTTTTCCATTTCTCCTAAGTTATCTAATTTTTTGCCATTCTGTTATTCATAATATCTTCTTAAAATCATTCTTATTTCTGTAGGGTCAGTAGTAATATCTCCTTTTCATTTCCGATTTTACCTATTTGTGTTCTCTCTCTTTGTCAGTCTAGCTAATGGTTTGTCAATTTAATTGATCTCTTCAATGAACCAGCTTCTTATTTTGTTAAATTTGCATTATTTTTTCATGCTCTATTTCATTTTTCTCACCTCTAACCTTTATTATTTCCCTCTTTGCTTGCTTTGGGTTTAGTTTTCTCTTTTGTCCCCAGATCCTCCAGTTTTGAGGTTAGGCTCTAATTCTAGATATTCTTTTTAATGGAAGCATTAAAGCAGTTCTGTTTTTGATATATCATCTTCCAGCAGCTAGCAAACTAGAACAGATTTTGGTATGAAAGAATTAGGGTGCTGCTGAAGTTCACAAATACCAAACATGTTGGAGTGGAGAGGACTTCCGGGAAGATGGCTGACTAGAGTAAATTGAGATTAGCCCTGCTGCACAGAAAAGTTAAACAAGGGACAGGAAGGCGACTGAGGCAGAATTTGGGAGTGTGGCTGACCTGGGAGAGCCTTCTGCATGACATACAGCAACCCTGATGGCAGAGGCTGAGGAACTGAGAGGCAGAAGGCTGAAGCTTGGCACAGAGGCATGGAGCCAATGGGAGGACACAGACTGGAACACAGGACTAGGAGGAAGTAAGCCAGGCCACATTTCTTGAGTGCACTACCCTCACCAGTGCAGCCCTGTGACTGGCAACTCACCCCATAACCCGCACACCTGAACCCCATCATCCTCTCCCATTCTCCATGCTCCAGACACTCCAATCCCACCAGCCCCCTGTGCCACATACCTGCCCCACACCCACACCCCAAATGCAGCCCAACCCACCTCTCCTGCACCCCTTCTGAGCACTACCTCTCTTTCCCTGTTCCCTGCAGGCTGTTGCCAGTGCATAAAGGTTGCAGACGCTAACCTCCATATCTAGGCTACCTCTGCCCCCCACCCATAGTGTCACAAAGCCTTGCTCTGCCCTCCCTCAGCTCAGTGCATC
>PVIY010043874.1:0-20062 GCA_004026745.1 Myrmecophaga tridactyla
TTCCTGTCTAGTGTCCTTTGATTTTAACCTGAAGAACTCCCTTTAGCAATTCCTGTAGGGAAGTTCTCCTGGGAATAAAATACCCCAGATTCAGGATTCTACCCTGATTTTTGCTTGTTGAGGGCTGGATCTGTACATTTGTGACCTTTCCAAACTGTTTTTACAAAGTGTGTATTCCTTGTTGTCTATGGTTACCTGGGAATGTCTTAATTTCTTTATTCTTGAAGGATAGTTTTGCCTAATATGGAATTCTTGGTTGACAGATTTTTCTTTCAGGACTTTAAGATGTTTAATATGTCATCCCAGCGCCTTCTGGCCTTCATAGTTTGGGTGAGGAACCAGCTATTAATCTTATTGAGGATCCCTTGTTATGTGATGTCACTTCCTTTTAGCTGCTATCAAAATTCTCTTTTTGTCTCTGGATTTTGACAATTCAACTGTAATATGTCTCATACAGATATCTTTGAGTTTATCCTGCTTGCAGTTTATTGTACTGCTTGGATGTTATATTCGTCTTTCTTCAGATTTGGTAAATTTTCAGCTGTTATTTCTTCAAATATTTTTCTGCCCCTTTCTCTCACTCTTCTCCTTCTGGGACTCCCATGATGCATGTTTCGGTATGCTTTGATGGTGCCCCATAGGTCACTCAGGCTCTGTTTTCTTCATTTTTTCTTTCTGTCTGCTCCTCAGAACGGATAATTTCAATAGCCCTATCTTCAAGTTCACTGATCCTTTCTTCTGCCTGCTCAAACCTACTATTGAACCCCTCTAGTGAACTTTTTCATTTCAGTTATTGTACTTTTTATCTCCAGACTTTCTGTTTGGTCTTTTTTTAAGTTCTATCTCTTTATTATTGATATTCTCATTTTGTCCATTTGTCACTTCCCTAATTTATTTTAGTTTTTGTTGTTGTTGTTGTTATTGTTCATGGTTTCCTTTAGCTGACTGAGCATATTTAAGACAGTTTAACATCTTTTACTAGTAATCCAATATCTGGACTTCTTCAGGGATGGTTCCTGCCAAGTTCTTTTTTATTTTATTTTTTTCTGTAAATGGGTGGTACTTTCCTGTTTCTTTGTATATTTTATAATTTTTTAAATAGAGAACTGGGCATTCTGAAATAGTCTCCCATTCCTTAGGGATTCTGGATACTACCCTGATTTTTGCTTGTTGAAGACTGGATCTGTACATTTGTGTCTTTCTCAAATTGTTTTTACAAAATGTGTATTCCTTGTTGTCTGTGGTCACTGAAGTTTTTCTCCTGTTATCTGTGTGCTTAGCTAGTGACCTGACAGACATTTATTTAAATGTCTGGCTCCAGAAAAGAGAGTGGGGGTGATACTCTCCCTTTAAATGCTTAGAGAGATGCCACTGGGGAAAACTGCTGCAGTCTAAGAGGGCCAAAACCAAAGCAAGGGTCTATGCTCATCCCTTATGGCCCTGCCAGACCAACCACAATGCACAACTTCAAGTTTTTGAAGGACAAGATTCCCTACTACCTGCCCTGGCACAACCCAAGCACTCTAAGAACATAGCCCTCAATCTTCATAGCCTCAGCAGAGGAATGGCTGCTGGTTTGCACACTCCATTCACTTATGAAATATCAGGAGCCCCTCCCTTCATCAAACACTCCCTTGGTTGTATAAGTGTCTAATCTGGTTCCAGAGTTGGGAAAGTTTATTCTAATTGCTCTTTCTAGTTCAGTGGTTACTTTGGTGGAGGAACCAACCTCTAGAACTTACTACTTCACCATATCTCATGAAGCACTCCCCATACTCTTTCATGCAGAAACTTTGGTGTCTTTGGGGGGTTATGGAAAAGAAATTTGGCTACTTTTCTGTTAAACATTTAATTTTGAAATATAAAAACTAGGAAATTGACATTGGTACAACCAAAAAAACTTATTTTGATATCACTAGTTTTACATGTACTCATTTGTGTTTGTGTGTATATATATGTGTATATGTAGGTCTGTGCAATTTCATTACAGGTGTAGATTTAGGCAACTGCCACCACAATCAAGATATAGAACTGTTTGATCATTACAAAGATTCCTTATGCTGCCTCTTTATAATTATAGCCATTCCTCTCCGTTCTCTCCCATTCCTAATCCCTGCAAACATTTTTCTGTTCTTCATCTCTATATTTTTGTCATTTTGAGAATAGTATATATATGGTATCATAACCTTTTGAAATTGTTTTTTTAACATATCAATAAATTTATTGGTCTGATAAGACATAGAATCTTTTTCATGTCTCTAGACAGATTACTCAGATGGTTAAAAACCTTTTATAGCTTCTCACTAAGAACAAACAATCCAAGAAAACATTGTCATTTTTAACAGAGTAAAAATGAAATGATATTGACTTTTTTAACTCATCATACTTCCTGGTGATTCTTCTAGGTTGTTGCATATATGTTGGTAGGGATATGCCACAGTTGTTTTGTTTTTTTTTCCACAATTTTTTTTTTAACCATTCACCTGTTGAAGGACATTTGGGTTGCTTCCATTTGGAACTATTACAAATAAAGCTGCTATCAATTTTTTTTTTATAATATGACATTGGGTAGGCTATATATTCTTTCTGAGTCTAGGGATAATAACTATCACATAAGATGGCTCTGAAGAGTCAGTGAGGAAACATATATAAAGGAATAGGTACAAGGTCTGGTACACTGTTTGCATATAGTAATTTTTTTAATGGTGACATTTATGAAGGGATAAGCACTTGTTTGAAAATGTAAGTTCTAGTATGTGATATTTTAAAAAGGCACAGGCATTGCTATTACCATAAAAGTTAGGCATTTTGAAGCTTCTGCATATATGCAACACTTTATTTATAGATGAAAAATTGAGTCTAGAGAGATTAACTCTCCCAGGTTCAACCAATAAATGGGAGGGCTAGATTCAAACCCAAATTTAACCTAGAGACAATAGGAAGACATGGAAGGGTTTTAAGCAGGGAGGAATATGATCAGATTTGTGTTTTAGACTCACTTCAGACTCACTCTGATGCACTGTAAATAAAATTTTCTTTACTGCTGAATATTTATTTTATTTCTAGTTTTTCATTATTAAAATAATATACCAACCATCTAGTGCTTAAAGCTTTCTTTCTGTACTTTGGATTATGACTGTCTGTTGTGATCAAATGTTTGGTTTCTGAATTTGGAAAGCAGGAGTTCTGATATTAAGATTTGGGTAGCAAAGGATACCTGTACTTCCTTAGCTTCTATTCCCAGAAGAGAAATGAATGAATCAAATCTTTTGATGTATGTTGCCACCTTGCTTTCTATACAGATGCATTTAATCCATAGAACCTTAGAACAACCGCTGTACTTCACAGATTTCCAAACTAAAGATCAGAGGGAGAAATTCTAGCCAGGGTAGAATTCACTGCCCAGCACTTGGTCCTCATTAGCACTTGGTTTTGTCAATTTTTTAAAGCCATTCTAATAGGTGTGTAGTGGTATATCAGCACTTTTTTTTTTTCCTTTTACACAGGCAGGCGCCAGGATATGAACCTGGGTTTCCTGCATGGCAGGCAAGAACTCTGCCTGCTGAGCCACCATGGCCCACCCTTCAGCATGGTTTTAATTAGAATTTTCCTAATAAATAATGATGTTGAGAATCTTTTATGTTCTTATTTGCCATCTGAATATCTTCTTTGGTAAAGTATCTGTTCTCGCATTTTTCACCTTTTAAAATTGGGTTGTTCTCTTATTGTTGAATTTTGAGAGTTCTTTATATGTTCTAGATATGAATCATTTTTCATATATGTGATTTGCAAAAATTTTTTCCCACTCTGTGGCTTATCTTTTTTTTAATTATTTAAATTTTATTTTTTTTAAATAACAAAAAACACCAAACAAATGCAAACATTCCTATTTGATCATTCTGTTCTACATATATAATCAGTAATTCACAATATCATCACATAGTTGCATATTCATCATCATGTCATTTCTTGGAACATTTACATCTATTCAGAAAAAGAAATAAAACGAAAACAGAAAAAAAATTTATACGTACCATATTCCTTACCCCTCCCTTTCATTGATCACTAGCATTTCAAACTAAATTTATTTTAACATTTGTTCCCCCTATTATTTATTTTTATTCCATATGTTCTACTCGTCTGTTGACAAGGTAGATAAACGGAGCATCAAACACAAGGTTTTCACCATCACACAGTCACGTTGTGAAAGCTATATCATTATACAATCATCTTCAAGAAACATGGCTACTGGAACACAGCTCTACATTTTCAGGCAGTTCCCTCCAGCCTCTCCATCAATTCTTGAATAACAAGGTGATATCTACTTAATGCGTAAGATTAACCTCCAGGAAAACCTCTCGACTCTGGAATCTCTCAGCCATTGACACTTTGTGTGGCTTATCTTTTTATTCTCTTCATGGTGTCTTTCTCAGAGCAAAAATTTTAGTTTTAATGAAGTCCAATTTATCAATTCTTTTCTTTTGAGTCTTGCTTTTTTGTCATATATAAAACTGCTTGGTGCGAGGTCATAGGGATTTTGCCTGTGCTTTCTTCTAGAAGTTTTGTAGTTTCAGGTTTTACGTTAGGTCTCAGATCCATTTTGAGTTGATTTTTGTATAAGTGTGAGGTATGGGTTGAGGTACATTTTTTTTCTGCATATATCCTCTTGTTTCCGCACTACTTGTTGAAAAGATTATCCTTTATCCCTTGAATTGTCTTTGCATTTTTGTCATACCAATTGACCATATTTGTGTGGGTCTATTTTGGGGCTCTCTATTTTCTTCCATTTGTTTCTGGATCTTTCATGAATATCACACTGCCTTGATTACTATAACTTTATACTTAATCTTGAAATCAGGCAGTATGAATCTTCCAATTTTGTTCTTCTCTTTCAAAATTTTATTGGCTGTACTGGTTTCTTTGTCTTTCTATACACATTTTAGGATCAGCTTACCAGCATCTGAAAAAATTCCTTCTGGGACTTCAACTGGAATTGCATTGATTCTTTAGATCAATTTGGAAAGATTTGGCATCATAACAATGTTAAATCTTCCAATCATGAATATGGAATACCTCTTCTTTTATTTATGTACTCTTTAATTTCTTATATCAGTGTTTATGGTTTTCAGCATGTAGAATCTGCACATCTTTTGTTAGGTTTATACCTAAGTATTTCGTATTTTTTAGTGCTACTCTAAATGATAATTGTTTTTAAAATTTTAATTTCCAATTCTTTATTGCTAGTTTGTTGGTTTGAAACTGTTATGTACCTGGAAAAGCCATGTTCTTCTAATCCAATCTTGTGGGAGCAGACTTATTGTTGGGTGGGACCTTTTGGTTAGGTTGTTTCCATAGAGATGTGACCCACCCAATTCAAGGGTTTTACTGAGCCATGTATGAAGAGAATAAAAGCCAGAAGACATAGATCTCAGAGTTGACACAGAGGGCAGAGAGATGAAACCGAGAAACATAGACATTTGGAGATGCTAAGAGATGAAATTCAGAGTATGCCCTGGAGAAGATAAGTGAGGATGCAAGATAAGTGAGGATGCAAAGACATTTAGAGAGAAAGACTGGAATCAGAAGCTGAAAGCAATGAACCAATGGCAAGGACCAGTGACACCAGTACATACCTTCTCTGCTGACAGAGATGTTCCAGATGCTGGCGGCCGTTCTTCAAAGTCAAGCTGTCTGTCTCTGGATGCCATAATCTGGACATTTTCACATCTTTAAAACTGTAAATTTGCAGCCCAATAAATCTCCTTTGTGAAAGCCAATCCATTTATGGTATATTGCCTTCCAGCAGCTTTAGCAAATCAAAGCAGCTAAGTTTATAACAATACAGTTGATTTTTTATAGTGACTTGTATGCTGCCAACTCCATTAAACCAGGAAATTCATCCCATTAGGGATTTTTCCTTACATTTTTACTACCCCTCCCCCAACATATGCTTGCTGTTATTTACTTTTAGAGTTCCAAGTTAGTTGCTTTTTGTGTTTTTTCCAGAGGCTTCGGCTGTAATGAGTGGAGGGAGAAAGAGGCTGTAGTGGGACTACTCCATGTTGGTTGGCACTGGAACTCATTATTTATTCTCATGCTCAAATTATCCTAGATATGACTAGTGAGAGTATAAAGTATGACTTTATGCTGATTTTGTGTGCTTTTTGCATGTTCCTATATATATATATAAATATTTTTTTACTATTTCCTTATTTTCTACCCTAAGATATTCAAGGCTCATCTCATACCTTCCCTGTCTCAGCTCTGGAATCGGCCCTTTCTCCAGGAAACACCTATTCTCTTAGTGGAGAATGGTGTTTAGAAACCAAGATCCAGGCACTGGGTTTGTTAATTGCTTTGGGGTAATCACTGCTCTGAGGTCCTCTCATGGACCAAGCTAAGGTATATATGTATGTATATACATGTACACATCTATATCTAATTTTTTTCCTTATCTATGTATATATATATTAAAATCTTAAGGAAGAGGGTACAAGGGCAGTTCAGTGGTAGCATTCTTGCCTGCCATGCTGGAGACCTGGCTTTGATTCTCAACCCATGCACTTCCTGCCACGACCCCCCAAAAAAAATTCAACAAATCGGTGCTGCATTGATAGTCACATGGAAAAAGAGTAAAATGTGACCCACACCATACAGCATACAAAAAAAAAAAAATCTTAAGGATTTCCTATTTGTGTATTTTTTTTCTTTTGCTGCTTGTGCTTAGGTGTAAAGTTTAAGAAGTTATCTCCTATTACTAGATCTTGAAAATGTTTCCCTGCATTTTCTTCTAGAAGTTTTATGGTACTGGTCCTTACATTTAGGTCTTTAATCCATTTTGAATTAATTTTTGTATAGGGTGTAAAGTAGCGGTCCTCTTTCATTTTTCTGGCTATTGAAATCCAGTTCTCTCATACCCATTTATTTATTTATTTATTTATTCATTCATTTTTAATTTATTCTAAATTTTATTTATTAAACATACCAATATACAAACACAAACATTCTTACCATATGATCATTCCATTCTACATATATACTAAGTAACTCACAATATCATCACATAGTTGTATATTCATCTTCATGATCATTTCTTAGAACATTTGCATCATTTCAGAAAAAGAAAACAGAAAAAAATTCATACATACTGTTCTAGTTTGTTAGCTGTTGGAATACAATATACCAGAAACAGAATGGCTTTTAAAAAGGGGTGTTTAATCAGATGCTAGTTTACAGTTCCAAGGCCGAGAAAATGTTCCAATTTAAACAAGTCTATAGAAATGTCCAATCTAAGGCATCCAGGGAACGATATCTTGGTTCAAGAAGGCTGATGAAGTTCAGGGTTTCTCTCTCAAGTGAGAAAGCACATGGTGAACACAGTCAGGGTGCCTCTCTCGTCTGGAAGGGCACATGGCGAACACAGCATCATCTGCTAGCTTTCTCTTCTGGCTTCCTGTTTCATGAAGCTCCCTGGGAGGCATTTTCCTTCTTCATTTCCAAAGGTCGCAGGCTCGTGGACTCTGCTTCTCATGACTATGCTGTTCTGCTCTGCTCTCTCTGAATCTCTTTCGTTCTCCAAAATGTTTCCTCTTTTATAGGACTTCAGAAACTTATCAAGACCTACCCAGATGGGTGGAGACATGTCGTCACCTAATCCAGTTTAACAACCACTCTTGTTTAAATCACACCTCCAGGGAGATGATCTGATTACAGTTTCAAACATACAGTCTTGAATAAGGATTATTCTGCCTTTACGAAATGGGATTTTGATTAAAACATGGCTTTTCTAGGGTCCATACATCCTTTCAAACCAGCACGCATACCATACCCCTTACCCCTCCCTTTCATTGATCACTAGCATTTCAATCTACTAAATTTATTTTAACATTTGTTCCCCACATTATTTATTTATTTTTAATCTATATGTTTTACTTGTCTGTCGATAAGGTAGGTAAAAGGAGCATCAGACACAAGGTTTTCACAATTACATAGTCACATTGCGAAAGCTATATCATTATACAATCATCTTCAAGAAACATGGCTACTGGAAAACAGCTCTACATTTTCAGGTAGTTCCCTCCAGCCTCTCCATTACACCTTAACTAAAAAGGTGATAGCTACTTAATGCATAAAAATAACCTCCAGGATAACCTCTCGACTCTGTTTGGAATCTCTCAGCCATTGACACTTTATTTTGTTTCATTTTGCTCTCACCCCTTTTGGTCAAAAAGGTTTTCTCAATCCCTTGGTGCTGAGTCCCAGCTCATTCTAGGATTTCTTTCCCACGTTGCCAAGGAGTTTTACACCCCTGGAAGTCATGTCCCACATAGAGAGGGGGAGGGCAGTGAGTTTGCTTTTGTGTTGGCTGAGAGAAAGAGGCCACATCTGAGCAACAAAAGAGGTTCTCTTGGGGGTGACTCTTAGGCCTCATTTTAAGTAGGCTTAGCCTATCCTTTGCAGGGTTAAGTTTCATATGAACAAACCCCAAGATTGGGGGCTCAGCCTGTTGCTTTGGTTGTCCTCACTGCTTGTGAGAATGTCAGGAATTCTCCTCTCAGGGAAGTTGAATTTTCCCTATTTCTCACCATTACCCCAAGGGGACTTTGCAAATACTTTTTTATTCACTGTTCAAATCACTCTGAGATTTATTGGGGCATCACTCTTGACAAATCTACAAAATCTCATGCCCTACTCAAGGTTCCATGTACTATGGTGTTCAAGTAAGCTGTCCACATAAGTTATATTAGGAAATTCATGCCCATTTATTGAAAAGACTATTCTGTCCCAGTTCAGTGGATTTGGGGGCCTTATCAAAGATCAAATGTCCATAAATTTGGTGGTCTAACACTGCACTCTTGATTCTATTTCATTGGTTGGTCCTTCTGTCTTTGTGCTAGTACCATGCTGTTTTGACCACTGTGGCTTTATAATAAGCTTTAAGTCAGGAAGTGATTGATAGTCATCCCACTTTACTCTTCTTTTTAAGGATATCTTTAGCTATTCTGGGTCTCTTTCCCTTTCATACAAATTTGCTAACCAGCTTTTCCAAGTCTTCGAAGTAGGTTGTTGAGATTTGATTGGTATTGCATTGAATCTGTAGATCAGTTTGGATAGAATTGACATCTTTACATTTAACCTCCCTGTCCATGAGCATAGAGTGTCTTTCTGTTTATTTAGATCATTTTTCATTTTAGCAATTGTTTGTAATTTTCTGTGTATATGTCCTTGACATCCCTGGTTAGACTTATTCCTAAATACCTTATATTTCTGGTCTCTATTCTGAATGGAAATTTTTTCTTAATTGTCACCTCAGATAGGTCATTGCTTGTATATGGAAGCATTACTGATTTCTGTGTGATAATCTTGTACCCTGCCACTTTGCTGAATTTATTAGGTCATGTAGCTTTGCTGTATATTTCTCAGAGTTTTCTAAGTATAGGATCATGTCATCTGCAAGTAATGAAAAATTTACTTCTTTCTTTCCTATTTGGATGCATTTTATTTCTTGCTCCCGTCTAATCGCTCCAGCTAGTTCTTCTAATACAATGTGAATAATAGTGGTGACAATGGGCATCCTTGTCTCATTCCTGATCTTAGGGGAATGCTTTCAATTTCTTACCATTAAGTATGATGCTGGCTATGGTTTTTTCATATATGTCCTTTATGATATTGAGAAAGTTTCCTTCAATTTCTAACTTTTGAAATGTTTTTATCAGGAAAGGATGCTGGATTTTGTCAAATGCTTTTTCAGCATCAATAGATATGATCATGTGATTTTTCCCTTTCGATTTGTAATGTCTTGTATTATGTTGATTGACTTTATGTTGAACCACTCTTGCATTCCATATGAATCCCACTTCGTGATGATGTATAATTCCTTTAATATGGATTCGATTTTGTTAAGAATTTTTGCACCTGTGTTCATTAGGGAGATTGGTCTGTAGTTTTCCTTTCTTGTAACGTCTTTATCCTGTTTTGGTATTAGAGTGATGTTGATTTTATAAAATGAGTTAGGCAGGGTTCCTTTTTCCTCAGCTTTTTGGAAGAGATTGAGCAGATTCAGCATTGTTTTTTTTTCCGAATGTTTGATAAAATCCTCCTTTGAAGCTTTCTGGTCCTGGGGTTTTCTTCCTGGGAAGATTTTTAATGACTGATTGACTCTCTTTACTTGTAATTGGTTTGTTGAGATCCTCTATTTTTTCTTGAGTCAGTATAGGTAATTTGTGTATTTCTAGGAATTTGTACATTTCATCTAAATTGTCTAGTTTGTTGAGGCAGCCAATTCAATGGGAGAAAATATTTAGAAACCACATATCAGATAAAGGCTTGATATCCTATGTACATAAAGAAATTACACAGCTCAACAACAAAAGAACAAACAACCCAATTATAAAATGGACAGAGGATATGTCTAGATACTTTTCTGAAGAGCAAATACAGATAGCTAAAAAGCACGTGAAGATCTGCTCATTTTCATTGGCTATAAGGGAAATGCAAATTAAGATGACAGCAAGATATCACCTCCACACCTATAAGAATGGCTGCTATTAAACAGGAAACTACAAATGTTGGAGAGAATGTGGAGAAATTGGAACACTTACTTACTGCTGGTGGGAATGTACAATGGTGCAACTACTGTGGAAGACAGTTTGGTGATTCCTCAGAAAACTAAATATTGAGTTGCACCATGATACAGTACCAATACGTGGCATCTATCCAGAAGAGTTGAGGGCAGTTACACGAACAGACATTTGCACACCAATGTTTATAGTGGCACTGTTCACAATTGCCAAGAGATGGAAACAATCCAAATGCCCATCAACAGACAAGTGGATAAACAAAATGTGGTATATACATACAATGGAATATTATGCAAGAGTAAGACGAAATGATGTCCTGAAATAAAATACTGAGTGAAATAAGTCAGACACAAAAGGACAGATACTGTATGATTTTGTTATTATGACTCTGGTAAAGGTAATCACAGAGGTTACACTGTCGAGTATAGCAGACCTAGAGGTACACAGAAGGTAGAGGTGCAGGAAGGGCTACCCAAAGATGTTGACTCTAAATGCAAGGAAATGGATAGAAGAGATTAGTGGGTTTATCTGTAACATTGCCATATTGAAGGTGAATATGACTGAAAGGGGATGTATAGTGCCATGTATCCCAATGATTAAATTTATTATTATAAATAAATAAATAAATAAATTCTCACATGAACTGTTTCAGTGATTCCATAGTGGACCAGGAGTCAATGGTAGAGGGATATAGGGGGAAAACTTAAAAATGCATGCTGCGGCCAATAGTTAACAGGCAATTAGATAGTGCTAATGGTCATAATTTGCTAAACTTCAATCAGCATCACTTCTGTTGACTCTTAAGAGCACCTGGAGCTCGAAATGAGACTCTATAAAGATTTCATGTACTAAGTTTGCCTTCCTGGAAAATATAATTCCCAAAGGATTCTTAGGTCAGATAAATCCTGAAACCCAGAAGGGTCAGCTTCTCCAGGATTATTAATTGATTGCATCCTGCTGTCCTTCTCAGCATGAAAGAGTCGGAATGGGCATTTCCCAAGGATCCCTAAAGAGTGGGAGAGGGATTAAAGGAGAGGAAGGAGGTATAACAGAGAAAATTAAATTTAACAAATGAATATGGCTGCTGAATCACTATATTAATACTCCTCCTAGTTTCCAGTGTTTTGGAGCAGCTGGAAGGGAAAATCTGAGATGATGGAATGGTAGCCCGTGACAAACTCTGGGATCTGTTTTGTAGCTGCTTGTTGAAGTATACTTTGAAAATTATTGCTTTTTTCTTTCTTTGCTTTGTTATATATGTTATATTTTACAATAAAAGGTTAAAAAAAATCCAGTACAACCAACATTTTCAACTCCAGTACAATAACACAAAATTTGTCCTAGTTTTATCTATTCCCATATATTTAACCCCCTCCACAACAGAGAGAAATGTGGCTCTCATTATCTTCTATAGTCAGTCCTCTGAAATGTAACCAGTCTTACTGCTGCTGCTCCCTGCCCATCTACTCCATCACATCCTGGTAAAACTGCTCCCTCTGCCACTACATGCTGGCCTCCCTGCCACCCCCAGGCAGGTGTCTGCTGTGCTCTGCCCCACCTAATGGCTTGTAAACTGTGTCATTCAGGAGGCACGAGGGAATATAGTTTTAATGTGAGATATTAAATAGGAAATTTTAAGATAAATTGCCAGTGGGATTGAGTTCTATTTTCCCACAGCAGTAAGATGTTCGAAAAATAATCCTTTTTTGGCATGTCTTCTTCACCTTTCCTACTCCCTCATGCGTACTTTCTGGAAACACTACCCAAATAAACTCCATGTGCCCAAGTTTTTGACTCATGGCGTGCTTTTAGGGGAACCCAACTTAGTAATGTTTTCTTCAAAAAGAGCTTAGATAAACTGTTCTCTGAGTTTATGTCATGCACCAAAATATGTGCTTCCTTTGCATATGCACAGCAGTTTGGCTGGGTATAAAATTTGAGGGCCACACTTTCTATTGTTGTGAATTTTATAGGAACCTCTCTGTTGTCTTCTAGCATTGAATGTTTCTCTGGAAAAGCCTGAGACTGGCTTGAATTTTCCCCCCTTTTTAGGGGACTTGAACTTTTTGCCTGGATGCCCAACACATTCTTTCAAAATCCAGTAACTTTACTTGGTTATGTCTTAACAATATGAATATATATATTGTTTATATATATATATATTTTTTTTCTGTTCCAATTATTTTATTTTTCTTCCCCTGGAATGTTTGATATTCTTCGTTTATCTTCCATAGTGATTGATTTCTCTCTATTCTCTTTTCCTTAAAGTAAAAAGTATTTTTGAAACATAACAGAAAAGCACACAAATCAGCCTTGCATAGCTTGATGAATCGTTACAAAGGAAATCACCCCTAAGATTAGAACATTTCCAAAACCCCAGGATCCTCCCTTATGCCCCACTCCCTGTTATTACTCTTCCTACAGAGGTAACTGCCCTTCAAATACCTAGCACCACAGATTAGTTTTGTCTGTTTTGAGCTTTATATAAGTGAAGTCCTATATAATGTACTCTTTTCTGTCTGCCTTTTTAAACTCAACATTATGTCTGTGCAATTTATCCATGTTGTGTGTAGCAGTGGATGATCTTTTGTTGCTGTTGGTATTCAGTTGTTATGTATATACCACAATTTATTTAATCCATCCCATTATTATATATCTGGGTGGTTTGCAGTTGAAGGAATGATGTTACTACGAACGTTTTTACAACCCTTTTAGTGAGCATATATACCCAACATTTCTCTTGTGGAAATGCTGGGTCATAGGGGATACAATATGTTTAGCTTTGGTAGTTTCTCAGTTCCCCTTTAATTGTTCATTCCACCTCTTCACATGCTGTTTGCAATCCTCTGTTTTCAGCAAGGGCTTGCTTCCATTTTGCTGTTTCTGGAATGACCTTCACTTCTGAGATGATACTGTTTTTCTTAAACATGTCTCTACTAAGCTGTGCCAGTGCTGTCTCATCTGGCTGTTCATCATCTCTTCTTTGAACTATTATGTCTCTATGCTTTGAACTCCTGTTTTTAAATCCATTAAGCATTTTGAGTTCTTTGTTGTTCATGAGTATTGTCTGATTCATATTAAATATTTTCTGGTGTCTTTCATCTGCCATTTTTCTTGTTCCCTGCCTTCCTCCCTTACTTTTTATTATTACCATTCTGTTATATATTTATATAGGCCTGGGGCTGTTTCTTTGACCATAGCTCCCCTTTGAATGAAGAGGGTCTTCCTGAACCATCTATTTGCTGGAGTTTTGTGAGGAGAAGGGACCAAAATAGCTGGACCAGGCTGGCAAGAGGTCTCTCTGGTTCATGGTGAAGCTCCTTACGATGAGGATTTTGTGTGAGTGTGTGACTTGGTTTAGCCTTTTCCTCTTCCCAGCTGATGGTGTTTGGCAGCTACAGGGCTGCAACGGTGGCGTGCTGTGAGTTTCCCGGGTCAGCCATCTCCCTAGCTCGTCCTTGGTGCCAATGGGAACAAGGAAACTCCTAGAGCCAGCCTTCACATAGCAATTCTGATACTCTAAAGAAGATGCTGTTGATTCCACCCCAAGGTGCATCACTTTCTTTGAGAACTACAAGCTCGTTCCCCTTTCCATGCAATCTGTGTTCTTCATTGGCCTTACCCCTCTGTAGCGTCTCAGCACTAACCATTTCTGCTTCCTACTCTAAGACCTTTGCCAGAGGACATTCACTGGCTACTGGAGGTCTCAGCCCAGAAATCCTGGGGTGGGGTGGGATGGGATGAATTCCTCCAGGAGCAGCCCTCAACCAATGGGATGGCTCCGAGGCCTGCTCTCTGCAGTCTTCCTGAGGTTCTCAACAGGTTGGAGCCCCAGGGACCCAGAAGAAGGACGTGTTCATTAATGTGACCTCTGTCAAAAACATTTTTTTATTCTGAAGATCAGATGATTTTCCCCCTTGGCTATCCTAATGTAACAAATTATATTTATATATTCTCTATTAGCCAACTTTGCATTATAATTGTTTCTATTAGATAAATTATTTATTTGCTCTTGCGGGTGGTGTGATGATGGCTCCGGTGTGACGGTGGCTCAGTGGCAGAATTCTCACCTGCCATGCCAGAGACCTGGGTTTGATTCCTGGTGCCTGCCCATGCAAAAAAGAAAAAAAAAATGTATATATATATGCTATTGCCTTCTAATTGTTTCTATTTTATGTAAGATTTTTAAAACAATACTTGTAAATGAGATCAGTTTGTAGCTTTCTGTTTTTATGCAACCTTCATCAGGTTTTAATATCAATGTTCTACTCACTTCATAGAGAATTTGGTATTTTTCCTTATTTTTCTAGACTCTAGAACATTAACTTCCATTTTCCATGGTCTGCCGCCACTGTGGAAGATCCTTTCCTGTTCATGCTGAGTGTGGAGCTAAAGGGACAGTAAGACAATTAAGAGAGTCAAAGTGTAAAACTTCACAGAAATAGGAATGCAGCATCTGAAGGTCAAGCCCAAAAGGAATCCCCTGGATTTTCTTTTCTTCTGAATTATTCTTCTCAATCACCTGGATTGAATTTATTTGATCCTTCTATATTTGATTCGGAAATCCCATCAGATCAGTTTAGTGAACATTCTGTAGGAAATTTAAATTCTCTCTCATCACGACAAGAAATTGGAAACTTATTTGGGAAACTTGAAGAAGATCTTTTGCATTTTCTTTTCCATTAGACTCTTCAACGCATACATTTGGAGCTGGAAAAGTTGGTTTTAGTTTTCTGTTTGCATTTGAATGGGATCAAAACAGCATATTCTTCCTCTTTGAAAGGTTTTTCATCTTCCAAAGTACAACACAATTTACTTTTTTAGGTACTAATTTCTTGAATTATTTTAAGGTTCTGTAATTTGAAGCATAAATTTCCATGATTACTTAAACATTTTATTTGCTAATTAAAATAATAATGGGTTACCCTAGTAACATTATTTGATTATATTTATTAAAATATTTAAAGAAATTAACCCTGCAATTTTGTTTTTATTTGTAGCATCAACTAATCATTATCTTCATTTTGATTTGTAAACCATATGCAGGCAGAACTTATATCAATTTTAATAGAATTTGATGCTTTTTCCATAAATCTTTGCTGTAAATATTAAGTCAGATTCTCCCCAGAACCTAAGTTTCATTCTGGTAGTATTTTATTTTATTTTATTATTTTTTAACATGGGCAGGCACCAGGAATCGAACCCAGGTCCTCGGGCATGGCAGGCAAGCAGTCTTACCTGCTGAGCCACCATGGCCCGCTCTCTGGTAGTATTTTAAATGCTTTGAAAAGAATAAGAGTTCCTTCAGATCATCAGGAGACCTTCAAGTGATAACTGTGCAGAATTTTTGCTGAGGTTGACTTTAGCTACTAAAAAAAATTAAAATTTTTTTTTTTGCTCAGGTTCACTTATGCTTAATTGTTGTGGTATATAGAGTAGTACTATTGTAATAACCTCAGAGAGTTTATGCTTGAATCAAATCTGTGTTATTCTAATACAACGAATGGGAAAAGCAGGGGTTATGCTAAAATCCTTTAATGGCAGGAAATTAAATGTGAAGGGCTAACATAATTTCTGAAATTTAGATTGTAGTCTCGATGGTGATACTGTTAATATCATTTTCTTCCTTAAACCTTTTTTTTTCTCTATTTGCCTAAACCTTTTTTGAACATATTTAAAATTTTTTTTTGTCTTCAACAAAAACATATCACCTTTATATTTTTAAGCAGTATTTGCTGTGATAATACATAGCTTAAATGAAGATATTTAAAATTTGATGAAATTTTATAAGCATATTGTTCAGTATCTTTCTATTTTGTGTTTTAAATTAGTTGTATTAAGTTATCATGTAATTAAAAGTCTGACTCCAAAAAAGAAAAAAAAAGAAAGAAAGAAAGAAACACTGGCATTATCTGAAGTTGCTTTTGAAAACTTCAGGGCCTGGTATTTTTTCTTTTATTTTTTGGGTGGCAGTGGTCATGGGAGATCTCTTTGACAACTTTCTCTATTTCTTCTATAAAAATCAGTCTAGACTAATTAGACTTACTCGTTTCTGTTGGGGTCACTTTCCTAAATATGCTACCCTAGAAGGCTATCCATAAAATCCCAGTTTTTAAGTATTGACAACTAATTACACTTTTTAAAAAAACTCTGAAGACTGCCAAAGCATGTCAGTAGACTAGATGAAGCCTGTGGATTCCATTTTGCAGCCACTGATTATAGTCACAGGATTTTAGAACTGGAAGAGGCCATATGGTTCCTATACAGGGGTTGCATACTCAAATTCCTATAGGTACCTGGCAGGTAACAGAATTGCAGGAGAAGTAGAATTGGAGAGGACTGTGGTGAATTGGAGAGCCCATTCCCCAACTAAAGATAAAGAAGTTAATCTTTAGCAATATTTTAATCAAAACAGCAGGCAGGTCAAATAAAGTGGTCTACAAGCTCAGTTTGGCATGTGGGCAACCATGTGTGGCTTTGACAGCGTCACCTTATTTTCTGCCATGCCTCTGGAACACCTCACATTCTAGCCACATCCCAAGCCCCCTCAATGTTGAACAGGTCCTTTCTTCAGAAATCTATTATGGATCTTACAAAGATCTTATAGACAGACTTTCTCCTGTGGCCATGGAAACATTTTTCTTCCCATTCATACTGTGAACTCCTCACTAGCCCAGACCATGTCTTATGTCAAAACTATTAATGTTTATTGAATAACTTTTATAATTAGCAAAACAATAAGGATCTTCCTATCTTGAAAACAAATTAATTGTAGAATTGAACCTAACTCCATTTTATACAAGAGGAAAAGGAGGCCCCACAGTGGTTCAGTGACTTGCCCAAGATCATCTAGGAACAGGACTAGGTGCTCCTCTAGTGCTCCTTCTGGCTTTCTATCCTCGTTATAAAATCAGGAAACTTCTTAATTTCTAGACCTGACTTTAAGGACTGTCTCTGAGTTCCCAGTCTGCCTCCTTGCAGAGAAGTTAATTTAGATGTCTTCAGCTAAATTGAGGTCTGATCCAGTGCTTTTGAGGGGATGTAATTCCAGATTTATTGACTTAGGCCAGTTCAAAGCTCTGCACATCTCCATTTTCTTCCCAGACTCCCATCTAATTGTCAGGGAAATTCTACAATGAAAGTAGCAAGAGGTGATGTTGGAGGTGTCCATTTTTGGGTTGTCTTCAGATTTTTGGTCCTAAATTACTCACATTCTCTGAAGACACTGTTAGTCTGGATCTTCTCTTTGTCATCCTTGGGCCCTCATGCAACCCAAGAACTTATGCTGTCCATAGCACCTGCCATCATACCTCTTGCTTTCCCCATATCCAGTAGTTTCTCTAAGAAGTGCCCTAAGCTTCTGAAAGGGATCCTATTGTATTTCTGTTCCCAGGACTTGTCTTTGGTGGGAAGGCAAAAACTCCACACTGATGCTCTCTCTCTTTTTCTAAAACTCTCTCCCTGAGTTCTTTACCAGGTAAAAAGGGAAAATCCCTAGGAGTGGTATCCTTTGAATTCATTAATTCAGATGCTAGGACTCTCCGCGCAGTGCAACTGTACACAGTGCATCAGTGCATTCAGTGCCCATCTGTTTAGCCATCAGTCGGAGTAGGGCTGGCACATCTGCCTAATGGGATAGGAATAAACACATCAGTCAATGTTTGGAATTGTAATTTCTCACTGAGAATCCTGGTACGAGAACAAATTGAGATTATCAATTGCAAATTTTAACCTAGCAGGAAAAAAGTACTTTAGACCCTATATTCTTTACTTTTAGAAGGATCTCGAAGTCATCTTGAGTTCCAGTCACCAAGTTCCTTCCCATATCTGGCACTCCATTTGGTTGAGGTCTTCCAGTTTCCTGAGTTTTCCAAATTATCTTGATTTAGTAAAACATGGGACAGTGCCATGCACCCACACCCCAGGGCCTTTCTCAAAGTCCTAGACCTCAGAGTGGTCCCCAGGAGGAGGTGCTGCCACTGCCCCCAGCCCAAATGGTTCCTGCTTTCTTTTTAAGTTGTCTCCATGGCTCTGGCATCTGGACCTCAGCCTCCCTGTGTGTGCAGTGGGCACCTGTGCTCCTCGCCAGGTAGTTGTGAGGTGTAACTGAGAGAATGCCTGTGACTGCCTGATAAAGCTTGTTTCCCAGATTCTAATTCCTTCCCACTGCACCCTCTTCCTTCCAGAATCCTCCACTGTGATGTAAGTAGATGGTGAGAATAAGATATTCTCAGAACGAGGCTTCCAGCAGTAGTTGGTGGAGAGGAGCTCTTACCTTGCCGCTGAGGGAAGCTCTTTGTTTCAAGTATAAAGATTCTTGGGGAAGGATTTTCAGTGCTCCCCTTTAAAGGCAAAGGGCCTCGTTGAGTCACTTACTAAGTCAGGAATCATGAGGAGACATATGGTATCTCATGCCTGGCAGCTTCTGAAGAAGGAACTGGTGAGAAGTAGCAAGGGTCCTGGGGGGGAAGAGCAGAAGATTGACTAGCAAGGTATTTTCAAGAAGGAAGAGGCAGGTGGAGGAGGGGGCCTCAGACACATGGTGGTCACCCTGTATCTTCTGACATCACAGCCTGGCTGGAGAAGAACTAGATTCTGACCCCTGCCCATTGACACAGGGCAAATCACAGGCCCCTCATTGAGCCCCTGATTCCTGTTCTATAACCATCCTTCCCGCACTGTGAGATCCAAAGAGAACAAAGCAGGGCGGCAGGGTAGAGCAATGGTTAAGCTTATGGACACTGAAGCTGCCATGGTTCAAACCCCACTCAATGATTAGTCCTGTGAATCCTAGGCAAGTGACTTGGTTTTCTGTATTGATCCATTCCCCTCCTGATGGACATTTTAATTGTTTTCAGTTTTTCACTGTTACAGATAATACTGCCGTGATTCTCTTCATGGCCATCTCCTTCTGAGCATGTGCAAGTTTCTCTAAGGCATATCCCTGAAAGGTTTAGGAGGCAAAAGGGTGAGAAAGAAGAAAGGTACACCAGGAAATTTAAAGGGGGGTGTGTTAGTTAGATTCAGTTGTCAACTTGGCCAGGTGAGCATACCTAGTCTTGTTGCTGCGGACATAAGCCAATGGTACGTGAACCTCATCTGTTCCTAATTACATCTGCAGTCAGCTAGGAGGCGTGTCTGCTGCAATGAGTGACGTTTGGCTTAATTGGCTGGTGCTTAAATGAGAGAGCACAAGGCAGCACAGCCTAAGCAGCTCGGCATTCCGCATCTCAGCACTTGCAGCTCAGCCCAGGCCTTTGGAGATGGAGAAAGAAGTCACCCTGGGGAAAGCTGTTGGAACCCAAGGGCCTGGAGAGAAGACCAGCAGAGACCATCCTGTGCCTTCCACATAAGAAAGAGCCTCAGTGGAAAGTTAGCTGCCTTTCCTCTGAAGAACCAACAAAATAAATCCCCTTTTATTAAAAGCCAATCCGTCTCTGGTGTGTTGCATTCCAGCAGCTAGCAAACTAGAACAGATTTGG
>PVIY010043875.1:0-20069 GCA_004026745.1 Myrmecophaga tridactyla
TCTATGTATACCATATTTACCTTGGTTTAAACACTAATATCCTTTCACTTGAATTCTGCTCTAGACTGCTGTGTCCTACAATTTGTCTTACGTACTGTAGCAAATTTGTTTTATTGTTTTAATGCATAGCTCTATTTATGTAATTCCTCTTCTCAAAAATTTTCTACAATTCCCCACTGCCTACTGAACAAAATTCCATCACAGTACCTTAACTTGACATTAAAGATCCTCAATTGTGTGCTTCCAGGGGAGGGGGGTTCTGGCCTTGTCTTTTATCATTTCCTTTCATATGTTTTATGGTGCAAGTAATCTGAATAGTACTTAGTATTCATTCATTCTTTCAATAAGTATGCACCAAAAACTTACTCTAGAGCAGGTTTTATTGTAAGTGTTTTAACACAAGTTTTTTAGTTTCCTGAGCTGTTCAAGCAAATAACCTGAAAAGGGTAGGTTAAACAACAGGAATTTGTTTTGAGGTTATGAAAAAGTCCAAATCAAGACATCATCAAGGTAATGCTTTCTTTCTGAAGACTGTGGCATTCTGGGACTGGCTGCTGGTGATCCTTGGTCCTCAGTTTGTCACGATGCAAGACACATGGCAGCATCTTTGGGCTTCCTTGATGTTCGGCTTCTGGCGGCTTCCTCTGGCTTTCTCTCTTTTTTCCTGTGACTTCTTTTTCTCTCTGAATTTCATTCCATCTATAAAGGACTCCAATAATAGGATTCCGACCTAACCTGATTGAGGTGGGTTATTCTTTAACTGAATCAAAAGGTTCTACTTACAATGCATTCATACCCACAGTAATGAGTTAGGTTTAAGAACACATTTTCCCGGGGGACCTACAACTTCAAATCACTACAATCAGGATGAAAATAATAGACATGATCATTGCTCTATGGTAGACACACTACCTCTACTTCTAAAGTATTTTCATTAACTTTTACCTACATCCTATATATCTGATGTGAATTTGATGATATGCCTTCTTATTTGTGAAGCTCTATTAGTCAGGGTTCTCAAGAGAAATAGAATCAACAGGAAATATCTGTAAATACGAGATTTATAAAGGTATCTCATGTAATCATGGGATTGGAAGAGTCCAAAATCCCTAGGGCAGGCTGTGAAGCTGGCAGCTCTGATAAAGGGTCTGGATGAACGTCATAGAAGAGGCTCCCTGACTGAAAAAGCAGTGAAATGATCTCTCTTCCTTATAAAGGTCTTCAGCTGATTGGATTATCTCATTGGTGGAGGCATGCCTTAGTTGATCTCTGATGTAATCAGCCACAGATGCAATAAACTGACTGATGATTTAATACACCAGCTTTTTGGTTTATCAACCAGCCATGAAATAGCCTTGCAGCAATGTTCAAGCCAGTGCTTGCCCGATCACACCAATGCGCATGATCACTTGGCCAAGTTGACACCAGAACATAACTATCACAGAAGCATTCTGGTCATTGTGACTCTAAGTCATCTCTTCCTTCTCTTATTACGATGGTGTTTATTTATATCTTTCCTCTTTGCATGTAGCATTTTTACTCTCGGTGTACTTTCTGCTCAGTATTTACAGAATAAATGAAGAATCCCTCAAGTCTGGAAAAGCAATGCTGAAGCTTGGAATAGATTTTCAAAGTCTAGAGGCTACTTTCCTTGATCATGTGACCATGTATGCCTTCCACATCATCCCAGATGTTATTTGAAACTAGACACCCCTATGCCCCTTGGTGCAAATATATGTTGCACCAGGAGGTAAAAGTATAGACAGACATTTAAACTGGAAGTCAAAACTATTGACCCAGCTGGTATAATAAGTTGTTCTCACTTTCTATTTCTTCAAATGGCACACAACAAAAAGGCTATAAATAGGTGAAGAACTGCAACTGCCTAAAATTTCAAGCTGAGAAAAGCATATTGCTTGAAATATCCATATGATTGAAGGAAAAGTGGTATTTTTGTTTGAATTATCTGTGTAATATATTCTATGTCCAGTTCAAGGAATATGTACAGACACAGCTTATGTTTCAACCTTAACTTAACCACTCACACATTTTTTTTATAATTTCAGCATTACAAATATACCTTTTTCTTGACTTCTCCTCAAGACAAAGTATATTTTTACCACATAGCTACCAATTTACTGAAGAAATATTTCCAGAAGAATCACGATTTTCACAGTACAGGTTTCCTTAGCTCAGGGTTGTGAATATTCTGAACTAAAAATAAATTTTTTCTAAGTATTTGAACTCACTGGGGAATTTTAATGGACATAGACCACCTTTTTTTGACTAAGTTTATATATGATTTGTCAAGAAGGAGAAAAACTTAAGTCTCCTCTTCATCTACAGTCCAAAGTGACTTAAAATAAAAACAAAAAACAGGAACTTTTCTTGGTGAAAGATTCTGTCTATATATGTTGGTACATCTGAAATTTTTAATAGAAAATTATTTGGAAGAAAAATTCCAATAATATTTTCTCATTAATAAAAGTTATCAAAATTAAGATTGGTGAAACATAATAATGAATTAAAATTTTAAATTAAGCACTGATTCCTTTTTCACCATTTGTTTCTTGTCAAGGGTAACAGCATATCTGTAGTGTTTCATTGTGCAGTATGGTAGATAGCTTTATGTAACCAGAAAAAAACATGTTCCTAATCTTAATCCCCTCCCTGTGGGTGCAAACCCATTGTAAATAGGATCTTTTGAAGATATTATTTTTAATTAAGTTGTGGCCAAATGAATCAGGATGGGTCTTAATCCCTTTATTAGAGACCTTTAAGAGAGAAAGCCAAGGACCTCGAGCATTGTTGGCTAGCAAGAATGCTACTTGTCTTGGGAGGCAAGGGGTCTTTTAGCCTCTGAAATCATGAGCCAAAAAAGTCCTGTTGCTAAGCCAATCCATTGTGTGATATTTGTCTTAACAGCTTGAAAAACTAGTGGTCTCTGAAAGCAAACAGTAGATTTGAATTCAGTTTCTGAGATTCACTATTTTTGTGACCTTGAATGGCTCATTTAAACTTATCCTTCCTCTATGCCTCAGTAGTAAAATAAGGATAATGATTCTACTTAATGCAGAGTAAATACTCCATAAATTTTAGTTCTTATTATTCATTGTTCAGAAGACATTAGGTATTTTGAGGGAAATGATCTGATCTTTCCACATTCTTTATGACCTTTATATATGCCCACTGACTTAATGTATTTTTTCAGTTTGTATAAACCATATTTTTACCATATTAATCTGAAAATATCATTTAAATATAAAAAACTGACCTCTTCTGCCAGTTAGTCAATGAACAATAATGATCATCCCACAATTAGAGAATATGATTGATGATCTGACCTAAGGTTTGACTTTGCATAACAATATCATTTTTGTTGAAAGTTTAATTACATGTTAAGGGTTGTTTGCTTTTAAGTAATTGATCATCTATTTTTTCACATTTTATTTTCTAAGGTCATAGATATAATTATCTATGTCCTTATCGAAACATTTTAAAAAAACAATTTTATAATTGAATTTAAGGACAGGGTAGAATCTAGTGACTAACAGAAAAGTAGTTTTTAAACTCTCTGTGTATATCGATGATACTGTTTTTAATCACTGTACCAGTGAACATAACTCAGAAAACTTGGGGCCAGATGTTTCTATAATCTATGGGTTCCAGAATAAGTTAGAATACAAAATGTGAGTGCTAATAAAATAATTTTTCATTTTTCATGGAAAAAGAGAATCAGCAATCCTTTTAGAATATATTTCAGCAAGGGGAGAATACACTCCAGATGAGAAAAGGAAAAACTGAAGGTGGCCATACAAATACATTTCATTATGATCACAAAGAAAAATTTGTAATTAACCACAGAACTTCTTCTGTCTTATTAGAGCTCTCTCCCAGAACAAATCTTTGCTTTTAAGATCACCAATGATTCTACCTCTATCAAGAGATCCAAATAAATAAAACTTAAATCTAGCCACTCTCATTTCTAAAATACAAGTTGGCTTGCTCGACTCTGCTGGGTAATGTGTGCCACCCATGCTTTTCCTCAGGGTCATACTTCTCTGACTAGTATCGCCAACTACCCCCTTGTACCCTTTATTTCTCTGCAACAATCTCAGTCTCTTGGCTACAAACGTCTTAATATCAATGTTTTACGAATTTCAGCACCCAAGCCCTAATGCTATTTGACTTGAATCAATCAGAAGATCTAGAAGTGGATTTCACATTCAGAACCAACACAACTACTGGTTACAAAAATTTTCCAGAATGAGACTTTGAATATTTGAGTATTACCTAGTGGGCTTCATTGTCTTATTTCCTTACTATTTTTTTTAAAGGGATTACTTTTAGTAGATAAAATTTTTGAAGTTTGTTTTTTTGTAATGCTTGACTATGATCTGAATGATTACAGATTTAGTGAATTAAGTGCTTTTTCTTGTGGCTGTAATACATAATTCTGGGTATATGTGTGTATGTGCACACGCACGAATGATCTATATGAAAATAATTACTATTCTCTTCTTTTTTGATGACAATATTGTAAACACACACACATATATTTACAACTTTTAATTGTGTAATCATTATCATGAACAGGCAGGGTCCTAGAATGAAATCAAAAGAAAGCAATTTTATCTTTTCCACCCACCATATTATGTTTTTGAATCTCTTCAATCAGCCATTTCTCTTCTGACTATTATAATTATTCAGAGGTAGCATAAAAATTCCCCAGCCACTTAAATAGTATATCTCACTTAACTAATTGTGGGGTGAAGTTCAGTGCAAAATCAATGTTGCAATTTCTTCCCAAATGAATGTTTCTCACCTCCTCACCTTGTTCTGTTTCAAACTTTAATCCTACCATGGGAAGGAATGCACAACATATCCTTAATTTTTCCACGGAGCTCTTCTATTTTTCCACGGAGCTCTTACTTTACCCAGTAAGCTGAGTTGGAGGATATGGGGAAGAGACAGAAGAGGTAAGAGGAAGGAAAGGGCTTACTGACTGGCATTGCTGTGACCTGGTGTGGGTTTATTTGGCCTTTGCACACATTTTAAGTTGACTCTGTACTGTGAATGCTTTCACGGATTTCATACGAATTCCCCTGCTTGGTTCCCAACTGTAGCTGCCTTAGCTCAGACCTGGCCTTTCATTCTGCTGACTGCTTATGACCTCTCCAGCTTCTGCAGCAGAAAGTTCATATTCAGGTAAGCGTCAAGACAACAGATTGGCATATCTATAGGTTCCTTATCTAAGCATGGGGGTGGGGGCATTACACAACTTTGAACATTAAGAGTATACTCCCTTATCATAATAGTTAGAACTCCAATTCCCTGTTCTCATCAATGGAGAGATCATCAGGACAGAGCATCAATAAAGAAACAGCATTTGAATAGCACGATAAGTGAACTAGACTTAATAGATTATTTACAGAACATTACACCCCAGAACAGCAGGATGCACATTTTTCTCAAGGGCTCATGGATCATTCTCAAGGATAGACCATATACTGGGTCACAAAGCAAGTCACAATAAATTTAAAAACACTGAAATCAAACAAAATACTTTTTCAGATCATAATGGAATGAAGTTGGAAATCAATAACAGGCAGAGAGCCAGAAAATTCAGAAATAAATTGAGGCTAAACAACACCAACACACTCTTAAACAACCAGTGGGTCAAGGAAGAAATTACAAAAGAAATCAGTAACTATCTCAAGGCATATGAAAATGAAAACACAACAAATCAAAACTTACGGGATGCAGTAAAGGCAGTGGTAAGAGGGAAGTTTATTTTCTTAAATGCTTATAATAAGAATAAACTTCCTTTTCAACTTTCTCCTTCTACAGTCCACTGTAGTCTGTTGCTTGTACATTGTCCTTCAAGTATAAGTCTCTCTTCTTCCTCAAAAGCCCTCAACTGATGGGATTATACCATTGGTGGGAAACACACCTTAGTTGACCGCAGGTGTAATCACTCACAGATGCAGTCACCTGACCGATGATTTACTATACCAGCTTCTTGTTTATCAACCAGCCATGAAATATCCTTGCAGCAAGTCAGGCCAGTGCTTGCCTGACCAGACAACTGGGCATTATTATTTGGCCAAGTTGATACCAGAACCTAACTATCACATGGTCTGTTTTTTTTTGTTGTTGTTGTTTTGATCTGTCTTGCTTTAATTCTATTTGGATTGATACCAGTATTGCTCAACCTGCCTTGTTGTTTTTCAGGTATTTTTATTTCACTATGCTTTCTTATTTTTCTTCCTTTTCTTTTTCTTCCATTTTTGTTGGATTCATCATATCCTGACTTTCTTTAATACTTTGAAGATGTTAATTGAATTTCAACCTTGTAGTAGTTACCATTAAATGTTTAAAACATATTTTAGGCTTATATTTTTCTAACATTGTCAAATATTAATCTCTCTCTATATATATATGCATTTGCATATATCTTCCCCAAGACAAAATAAGTAAACTGCAGTAGTTTAAGTTTTCTTCCTTCTTTCCTCACCATCCATTTTAATATCATTGCTGTGACTCAGTACTTCTAACTGCAAACTTGTTTCTTTCCAACTTTCCATCTTTTACCTTTTGTGATACGTTTTTCAGAATTCCTTTAACTCAGTTTTTACAACTCATAAATTAGTTCTTTAATTAACTTGGTCCATAATGCTTTCCAGTGTTTCTTTTAAGATAAGGTGGTTTTTTTTTCTTTTAATTTTCTAAGATCTGTGGTAGATTCTTTTCAATATATGCAATATTCCCCCATTTTTCTGACTTTATTAATCTTATCTATTCTTCTGGCTATTCTGTTAATTCTCTTTCCTCAGGTATTATTTCTTCTTTTTAAGTTTCTCTCTCTCCCTCTCTCCCTCCCTCCACTCTATCTTTCTATCTCTCTCTTCCTTTTATATTGATTCTACTCAAATATTTGATGCTTTTTTTTGGCTATGCTTATTGTCTCTGTTTACTAAAGCTGCCAGAATGCAACACATCAGAAATGGAAGGGCTCTTACAAAGGGGATCCATTATGTTACAAGTTTACAGTTCTAAGGTCACAACAAGAAAGATACCGTCATTCAAGAAAGGCTGATCACATCCAGGGGTTCTCTGTCAGCTGGGAACGCATGTAGCTGGTGTCTCCTGGTCCCCTGCTCCCTGGTTGCATTGCTTTCAGCTTCTGATTCCAGAGGTTTCTTATATCAGCTCTCCAAACTCTGTATCTCAAAATGTCTGTATCTAGGCATCTGCTTTCTGTATCAGCTCAGACTCTCTCCATGAGCTCTTTTAAGGATTCCAGCAAACTAATTAAGGCCCACCCTAGATGAATGGGGTCACATCTCTATGGAAAAAAGCCTGGTGGAAAGGTCCCATGGAAATAACAGGTTTGCCCCTACAAGATTGATTAGGATTAAAAGAGCATGCCTTTTTTAGGGTATATAACAGTCTTAAACCAGCACACTTATCTTTATATTTGAAAGTCTAAATTGTTTGCCTGTGTATGTTTTATCTCTCCACTATAGTTTCCTTAGTGAAGCTGAGTGGGATGAGACATGCTACCAGTAGTTTTGGCTTTTTTTTTAGCAGATGACCCCATGTTCCTCATTATGGACATTGTCAGCCATTTGGATTCCACTTCCTATGAAGCCCAAGTATGAAGATTTACTTCTCTTATCTGAAACTAAGAAGTCTTGGCCTCATAGATATATCATTTGTTTTTTAACTTTTATTTTTTTACACCAGCAGGCTCCAGGAATCGAACCAAGTTCCCCGGCATGGCAGGTGAGAATTCTACCACTGAACCACCATTGCATCGCTCCTTATAGATATAAAAGATGGAGCCCAATCAATCACCCTCTCCAGGTAACCTTTGGCTCTTTGTATCTACAATCTTTGAACTTGGAACATCACAGAGCCCCACCTTCAACCTAACCTTATATGCCTATGATTTTTTAAAATGCACTTTTTTTTGTACAATATAGGCATCTTTCTTTTTTCTGTCATGAGTACATATTTGGAAAATATTTAATTCTACTGTTTTTAGGGATTTGGGGTGAAAAGGTGAGACCAACCCATAGACTGAATGTACAATATTGATCCAATATTGCTAAGAATCTTTATGTAAGATTTTTCAACTAACAATTTTATTAAACTATTTTATTGTTGCAAATATTCCCCTATTACATAATTTTAATACCTGTAGATAATTCCATTGTGTATATGATCATAATTTATATTTAATATTTTTGTATTGTTGGATATTTAAGCTGCTTCCAATTTTTCTTCATTATAAAGATAGTAACAAAGAGACCCACTTTTTCACTCACATCCACAATTATTTCTTTAGTATACATTTCAATATTTAGTGAAATTCATAAAAATGGATCTTCATTGGCTTGTTGTCCTTTATGTCTTGCATATGGGTTTTTTTATCTATTTAGTATTAAATAAAAATAATAACAATAAAAACAATAATGACAACATAAAGGAGATATAGTGGAAGGAAACATCTCCAACCACCACTTTATCAATTCCAAGTAAAAACTCTATGTTCTCTTCTTCTTTCAGGTATTTTAATTTTATCTCATCAAAGGAAAAAATTTAAATGTCATTAAAGCAATATTAAAACAATCAGTGGAAGCCTTACCAATGTTTTCAGATTTGAAAAAAAGGAAAAAAGAAAAATCAGCCTTTTAGGACAAAGTATTCAATCATTCAATTTCTGGAAAGAGTCTCCAAATCATAGAATGGTAGAACTGAAAGAGGTTTTAGGCCATTTTCCCAGTTCCTATAGTGGTCAAATCCATCTCTCTTCAGTTTTCTTCTCATAACATTAAGCTGCCTCAGAGAACAATATGGAGTATGAAAAAATTAGAAATAAGGTAACATAAGCACATATTATACTTTTCTTGCTTTAGTAATTATGGTAGTACTCTATTACAGCACTTAATTAGAGACAATATGCTTTCAATTTTTTCACTCATATTTTAGTGATTGCCTATGAAAATAAGTTTTCTTTGTTTTTTCATGGTTATTCTCACTAGTATGATATTATGTATAATTGTATTTTCTCTCCATTTCAAATATCATAAAAATAATAGTCTTATAACCTACAATTTGTATAACACATGCCATTACTTTGGAATTAGTTGCTTCAGTGAATATCTTATCTTTTTAATTAAACCCCATGTTCTCTGAGGCAGAACCTTTGTTTTATGTGATGCTTGCTATATAAATATTTTGAGGGAAAAAATTGAGTGAATCATTCTTTCATAAAATTATTATGGATTCAAAATATTATGGCTTTATGAAAACAACATTAACTCAGAATTACTACACTGGAGTTCAAGCTTCAAATCATTTGAGTAACTTCAATCAGCTCTATGGTTTTAAGCAAGTCATCTACTTCTCCAGACTTTAGTTTTCTCATTTTACAATTGGGTGATCTCTAAAGTCTCAGCACATTTCAAAAAGATCGTCTATTCCAAAAAAGAAAATATAGTTCAAAATCTGGATTTGTTCAAGCATAAAAAACAGGGACTAAGAGTTAAAGAACCACTTCAAGTCTTATTCAGAAACAGCACTAATAAATCCATCTTCTTTTTGATATTTGAACGTGCTTTCATATGTTTGAGTTTTTTGTGTATATATAAGATTATAAAATGATTCATTCTTACAACACTTCCATGCCTTAGGATATTCTTTTGATAACCTGCTTATTGAAATTTGACTCTTAATAATACATGTTAAGTAAATACTTTAATAATATGATTTTAAATTATAGATATTTAATATTGGAGGAATGCAGCAGTAGGAATTTAGAAATAAATCATGCTTTGGACACTTTTAAGAAATAGTCTTAAATTGACTTCAGACATGAATCCTTATAGCTCAGCCTCCAAACTCTTTATAAAAGCTCCATCAGTCTAAGAACTTCTGGTCTCTAATAACATTCTCAAAGAGTCACGAGACAGACTGTTAAAATGCAAACAGTGATAAATACACTTATGTCCATGGGCACAATGCATTTATTTTATTTTACAAATAATCTATAGATTAGTGGATATCGTATATAACTCTCATGATTTGAAGAAGAGAAATTTAGCTTCAGTCTTAAGGAAAATTATTTTCAAGAGAATTTTCAATAGAAAATTTACATTCTTATTTGACTTTTGGAGAGTTTATTCAAGGAAGCTTTGATTGAAAAAGCCCTTTTTTAGTTGATTTATATATATGAAGTAATTTTTTGAAAAATGCTTCCTGCTTTAGAGAGAGTTATGGCCAGTGAAGTCCCCCCTGGGGGGAAAACATTTGAACAGAGTCTCAAATGAAGTGAAGAATCTGAAAGGAGAGAATTCCATACTTCTACATGAAGAAAGTGTGAAAAGACTATAAAGTAGATCTATGCCAGGAAAATTCAAGTATAATTGAAAGCAAGGGATAGCCAGATCACAGATTGAGGGGAAAGAATGAAAACTGTTTTGGAAAAGTTTTCTGAGATGACTATTAAACATCCAACTAAATATGGTGTGCTAGACAGTTGGATATATTCCACTGAGTGAATGGGGAGCTGTAGTTATTCAGTCAGGAGCCATAGGTGAATAGATGGTTTACAGAGTATAAAGTTTATTTAGGAGGGGGATATATTTGGAGAAGAGAATAGTCTAATCCATGTACCCTAGGAACTTAACAATATCTAGAAAATGGGATAAGGAAAAGAATTCAGCAAGACAATAGAAGTAGCCAGGCAGGAGGAATAAGTTGGGTATATAGAAAGTAAGGATCTGATTCAGAGAGCAAGCCATGTACATAAGGGGAGGGGATAGATTTGAGAAATATCAAAGATTATCAAGTAAAGAAAGGACCTTAAGAAAGTGGGAATCATCAATTATTTTCAAATGCTGGATGAGAGGTTAAAAAGGGCGATGACCTCAAATGAATCACTGAAGTCAGCAATGTGGAAGGCAGCGGTGACATGGGCAAAAGCGATTTCAGTTGAATGGGTGAATTAAAGCTTTATTGGAGATGGTATAATAGAAAATGAAAAGAGAAGAAGTGGAGAGGGTATTTATAGAAACTATTTTGAGGAAATCTGCTATAATTGGGAATAAGGAATGGAATAAGTTGTGGTTGTACTGTCAGGAGAGATTTATACATATCTTAAATATATATTTAAGATAGGCAATATCATAGCATGTTTAGATACTTAGAGGAATGATCTATTACAAAAAGCAACATTTATGATTTTGGTGAGAAAGGGGAGTAGATGAGAGGAAATAGGATCCAGGAAATAAATGGAGGGTTTGGCTTTAGACACAGCATTAGCAGTTCATCAATTTTAAGGAAAGACAGAACATGCAGGTCAGGTGCAGTTAAACTGATGCTTTTTGTAGTTAAGAATTTGTAGCAGTTCGTTTCTGATTACTTTCAAATTTCTCAGTGAAATAAGGATCAAGTTTATTATTAGGGAAAGGGTTGTAGAGTAACTATGTTGGAGGTTTGAGAAAAGAAGTTATAAAGAAGTCATTTAGAAAAGAAAGACAGTAAAAAATAATTATAGGGCGGCTGCCGTGGCTCAGCAGGCAGAGCTCCGACCTGCCATGCTGGAGGTCTGGAGTTCGATCCCTGCCCATATGCAAATTAAAAAAATAAAAAAAAAAAAAAAATAATTATAATAATATTGTTGGGCAGCGCTGAGTGTCCGTTTGAACTTTGTGCTCCAATATTTAATGATAAACCAGTCAGCATGTTTAGTGTTTTCTTTTTCCCATTCACTTTTAATTCCTTGAGTGTTGACAAGGAAAAGGCAGAGATTGCATTGCTGTGATTTTGCTAGGCAGGGATAACATAGAGAAAAGGGCAGGAGAGTCGAGAGTAAATATAAGAAAGTGATTATAATGGAGAAAATATGAGATTTAAGCTCAGTTGTGAGAGAATTGAGAGCATGAAGAAGTAGTGAAAATGGATTGGGGGTCTTGTGGGTCCAAAATATTTAGAATGAGGTGACAAAAAAAGTGAACTGGAAAGCAAGGACATGATGTTCAGGGGGTGAGATTTCTCATATTGAGATTATGAAGGAAGTGAAAGTTTATATATTCAATAAAAGTATGGGAGATATTGTAGAAGGCAAGATTAGTGGAATACGGAAGGATAAAAGACTTGAGAGTTATGGATACTGATGAGATTGTGTACATGGTTAGAGAAATCACCAAGAATTATGAGTGACAACGTACAGTGATGATAAGGAAAGACTGTAAGCTAGAGGCAAAAATCCTTCGGGATGAAAAGAATGGAAAATGACTAAGGAGAGTAACAGGAAGTCTAATCTCTTGGTATGATCTTTGAAGAATCTGGCACTTTTAGGCAAGAACCAGGGAAATTGTTGTATTAGTCTCTATCGAGAAAGACAGAACCAACATGATATATTTATTGTGAGGAATTGGCCCATGCAACCATGGGGGCTGGCAAATCTGAATTCCATAGGTGAGCCCACAAGCTAGAAACTCCAATAAAGGTAATCTGAATCCTAGCAAGTCCATATTGCCCAGGGAAAGCTGGCTGACAAAGTTAAGGTAGAAATTCTTCTTTCTGAGTTTGGAAATCTTCAGATTTTACTTTTAAGCCCTCCAGTTCATTGGATGAGGGGACTTTGACATTGCTGAGGGCAATCTCCTTTGTTGACTGTAGATGTAATCAACTATAGATGCAATAAACTGATTACAGATGCATATCTGAATATACATTCAAATGCATATAATGAAATAACTTTTCAATAATAAACAAGCCAGGGCTTCCTTGGCCAAACAATTGGACCACATAACCTAATCAAGTTGACACATGAAATTAAATGTCATAATCCATCCCTTGTCCATTTGACATCCATACATATCTCCTTAAGCCATACTTAATCTCTAAATAAAGACAATAACACATAGTCATACTGCTTTCATCTAACATGATGCAACTGCAAATACACTAACCCTTTCCCCAGAAGAGCCTGTACATCCTTAGGTGATATTCATTCATATCCTTCATATCCTTTAATGTAAATACTATGATATAAAGTTATATCTTTATGTATCTTTTATGTTATATGATAAGGGATAGGACAGGGAATAAAACAGAGACATCTGCTTTCTATAGTTATACAAATCTATTCATAACAAAATAAGGAAAATAAGGAAGAAATACTCCTAACAATTACAGTCCTTATTTATGAAACTAGACATGTGGTTGTGGTTGGTATTTATAACTATTTTCTTCCACTATCCATTCCTTATTCCCTCAACCTGAAGCAAACACCTAAGCTGGTTGGAGTTCATTGTCTGGTGAAGGGACTCAAACCTTCAATTCTGAAGGGTCTGGGCCATTAGTAGTGACTCCTCTCTGAATTGGGGTCGTTGTAATTTTCCACTGACTTTAATCACAGTGTACGGTAGTATTAAGAGATAAGTTTTAGGAATCTCCTGAATTTCAGGCAAACTCTTACCTCCACTGTGTAGCAGCAACTTTTTTTCCCTTTGGTAATCAGGATCAGTCACCTCATCCAGAACAGTGACTTCCTTCTTTTCCTTTAGATTTAGAGGCATGAGGATCCCAAAGTGACCAGGTGGCAGTCTTAACTTCCAGTTCAATGGAATCATTATTGTGTCTCCTGGTGGAAGCACTCCTTCCTTTTGAACTAAGACATACAGAATAGCAGAGCTTACAGTCGCAAGAACAGGAATAAAAAACTTTGCTAGTGGATCAATAGGGAAATAGTGAGTGGTGCCATTCCATTTACATGTTGGCTTTTTTCACCGCGGTTTCACTTTCTTTTGAGCCATCACTGACAGAGTCTTTAACATCCATATATCTATCACTAATCTGTTCAAGAATATCTAGACTTTTTCTATTATGCACCTCAACAGTCTTCCAGACTCTGCTTATTACCTAATTCCAAAACCACTTTTAATTCATTAGTATTTATTACAGTAATACCACACTACCAGGTTCCAAAATCTTCATTAAATCCCCGTGCCTGCTGTAACAGACTACTACAAACTCAGTGCTTTAAAATAACAGAAACGTGTTCTCTCACAGTTCAGGAAGCCAGAAGTCCAAAATCAGAATGAAGTGGCCAAATTGCAGTTTCAGCCAGCCAGTCCTCCCTCCAGACGCTCAGTGGGAAAATTTGTTCCCTAGCTTTTCCAATTTCTGATTGCATTCAACATTCCTTGGCTTGTGGTGGCATCATTCCAATCTGTAAGCCTAGAATCTTCAATTCTCTCTTTCCTCCATCTTAACATCACATCCTTCTCTTAGTGAGGTAAAATCTTTCTCTTCCTCTCTCTTAATAACATACCTATGGTTGTATTTATGGCTCCCCCAGATAATCCAAGAAAATCACCTCATCTTAAGATATTTGATCTAATCACCTGCAAAGGCTTTTTTTTTGTCATAGAAGGTAATATTCACAGGCTTTAAGGATTAAGAAGTGGATATCTTGGGGGAAGGAGCAAGCAGTTTTAAGCTTGTCATGGAGAGTTACAGAGCATAAGCAATGTTCTCTCATGACAGGTTGGAGTCAGTCATGTGGTAGGTGGGAGTCAGTTTCCTTCAGACGTTGAAGGAAAATATTAAAGAAGTCAATGCTGTAGGGGATTTTTTTCTAGTTCTCAAATGAGCTAAAACTTATTTGCCTATGTTTTGTTTATTGTTACATCCCCAGCTTCCACGACAGTGCCTGGAACATAGTTGGCATTCAATAAGTATATTTTAATGAATGGATAAATGATGTAGGGTTGCCCTTTTTAATATGCAGAAACCATTATAAAATAAAAGTGGAAGGTTGAATTTAAAGTTTAGACATATTCACAAAGTACTTCACAATGAAATACATATTATTTTAAAAGGCTGTCATAGAGGTGAGAAGGAAGGAGAGAGGAGGGAAGGAGGACGTTTGGAGCTGGCATATCACTTGGTGGAATAATTTTTTATGCTCCCCCATATATTGACCTGAATGAGTGAACAATTGAATTCACTCTGATGACAAAACATAAAATTCTGAATAGAATACTTTGACTTCCTGTTGACACAGTAGCATTTCTCTTGCCATTTTCTGGTTCTGTGTTTTCCCAGTGAAAGTCCCTAGCCAATTGCTCTGCAATGGGCCATCATTCTGGCTCCTTAACTACTTCGAAAACTTAATAGGTATGTTCTCTTGAACATACCCCAGGGGTGCCACGTCAAGTTCATAGGATGGGTAGTATAGAAAGAAGAACTTTTTAAAAAAGCATTTAACAAGACATTAATTGTGCCTGTGTGTGTGTGTGTGTGAGAGAGAGAGAGAGAGAGACAGAGAGAGAGACAGTGAATCAGAGACTGAGATACAGAGAGACAGTATCACACAATCTCTAGCTACAGAATATTGGACCCCTGGAAGGTGAAGAGACAGAAAGTGAGAGTGATGACTAATTATAAGAATATAGCAATATCAAATGTGTTTTGTCCACATTCTGTTTTTATACTCTAGATTAATTACCATAGAATATAGCTCCAGTCCCTTCACATTTTCTCCCATAGGGAACCCATTTTTTACCAAATGAATCAATTCCAAAGTGTTCTGCTCTATTTTGTTCTTATTCAGAATACCCAAGAATGAGGGTTCAATATACATCCATCTAAGCCGATCTCTTTAACCATTCCTATGCTTTAATTTGTAAGAAGGCCCACCTTTACTTCTTGTCCAACAGATGCTAAACAAACAAGTCAGCAAACAAAGAAGTAGGAAAACAAAAGCATCATCTCAGATATTCTCCCCCAAACATTCAGGGAAATAATTTATTTCAGCACCAAGGATGGTTGCATGGTCAGTGAGAAGGCATGCACTGATCTATCTTTTTCTTTTCTCATGCATTTGATGATATCACTATTTGAGTTCTCTAAATTTGATTAAAGGAGAAATACTTATGTCAAAAATATTTATATGGAGGTTTCAGTTTCATTGTTTGACCTCAAAGGCTCTGATGATTTTGTTCTTGACATTGCATCAATGTATGACTATCTTAGCTTGCAGGGCAGGCCCCATCTTTAGCCAGTTACCAGGGAGAAATCTATTCTAGGGGCTTTCTTACTGGCTCTGGGAATTCTTTATGATCTCAGTTTTCTCTCTCTACTCCTGTTCTACACTCTCTGTTGGTTCACCATGATTATGGGTCTTCTTGGTTTTCATCGTTGACTTTCTTTTTTCATGTTTCTGGGCTCTGAACTTTCTTTTAGGGACAGTTTGGGGTTTCTAGCTCTGGAGCAGCAGTTCAAATCTTAATCCTCCTTTTCTGTAGGAGCTTTCTGAATGTCCAGGATGATTCAAGGGTGACATTTCTTTCATCCTCAGACTGAGAATTCCACGACAGCAATCATGAGGTAAATGAGGCTGCACATACCTCGGTGAAGGCACAGGATTGCTCCAACTGCATGCATGGGAGCAGGGTAATGGGCCCTGCAATGTATTCCTTTGTAGGCAATGCTCTCTTGTTCTTGTGTAGTAAAGCAAAATCCCTACAAATGGCCATTTCCTGGTATGTAATGTACAATTTTGTCTGGTCTTCTAAGGTATTTTGGCCACTGTTTATGTACAGAGATTTTGGCTATTCTATTTTCAAGCAACAGTGGTCTTTTAGGTCTAACTATCAATTTCATGGCGCCAATGGCCAACAAAACAAAGAAAATTACATGGTAAGTCTATTTTTCTTTCAACAGGAAATCATTTCCATTTCACTGTGGTAGTGAGCATGGCTTTTTTTCTCCCTCAACACTTTCATAATAATTCTCACACGAGAGGGTGAACCAAGACTGCAAAGGGCATTTTACTTTCAACATTTTTGCTTCAAATGCTTTCTACAATGTTACTCTTATTATTGTAACATTTTAGTAGAGAGGGAACCAAGTAGAAAATTATAGCATGCTAGAAAGGGAAAGAAAGTGTAAGCCTAGTGATGGTGGTGAATGATCTGCATGCAAGAACATGGCAAAGAGGAAGCTTTTATTTGTACCTGTATCCAAACTAAACTTTGATTTCATGAATTTCAAATTAGAATAATACTTTCATGAAATAAAGGAAAAGGCAGCATTAAAGAGAAGATATGTTCATAAAAAGCAAGAAAATAAAATTTTATTTGGTTCAATGAGATATTTTAAGTAGAAAATTATATGATTAAATTGTACTAATGGAAATTTGGTTTAAAATTCCATTAACTAAGATGGATGAACATTTCAAATTCCCTAACTATGTAATAGAAAAAAGGTTAATCGTAACAAAAGGAATGGCATATAGGTCTATCACTGGTTGTTGAGTGTCTTTGAACTTAGAAAGGAACTAAACTTGATTGAAAAATAATAGATTTATAACAAGGTAATAGTGATTATAAATTTAAAATTTGAACAGGCTGATGGAATTATCTAAATTGAATTATTTTAATAAATGTGGGATATCTGAATCAATAATACCATATTTTCAAAAGGACCTTATCTGCTCCCATCCTTTCTCCCCAAGGCTTCCAGCTTCTGTGTTACCATTTGTGTGTCTTCTCCATCAAAAAAAAAAAATATGTTAGAGCTATTTAACCTAAAAAATCACAAATGATTAATATTGTCTGCAATAATCATACCTGTATTCTTATAATCACAGAGAAAACAGAGGCACGTGGGACTTTGTTAAAGGTATAGATTCCTGTACAATACTTACGTTGAACTAAATCTGAATCTTTGGAGACTTGGAAATCTGCAGTTTGGCAATAATATGGCAGTAATTTCAGATGATCCTTCTACATGCTAAAGTGGGCATGGAGGGAGATTATAATCCTAGTTAGCAGATCGGCTAATTTTGATCAAGATATGTATCTATAGGCAATTGTGAATAAGAAATCTACTTCTATAGATTAAAATTAAATATGCAAACAAAAATAAATAATGAAAAAAAAGAGAAAAACCTCTTGTCTGTGTATGGGGGCAGAGTCAAAGATATGTGTCCACAAATAATACAAATACTGAATAACTGGAGTTGGAGAGCAGAGAGAAATGGATAATTATTTTTTTAAGTTTAAAATTAATCTTTAAAATTCCATATTGGTTTTGGATTGTAGAGAGGATCATTTTTAAATTCAGTAAACCAGTATTATTGGAAGTCTAGTTAAAATAAAAGAATGAAAAAAAAATCAAAGAATGAGAATAGTTCACTGTAAGTGGAACCTCCCAGGCATGACCAAACCAATTTTGCTACATATTTTACATATTTTAGAATATTTTATCTACTGCTGGTTAGGAGACAATCTCTATGAATCTCTCATGCTCCCACTTGTCTTGTTAGCAGAGGTTATGGAAGGTTTTGCTTAAGATTATCTTTTCAGGAATATTTGTACATCAGACGGCACTGGAAGTTGGAGGAAAGGTTTGTTTGCTGTCCAAGGAAATTAAGGTAAAGTTTTTTTTTGAGGGGGAGTAAAGATCAAGTAGATTTGTTTACAGCCCATTATAGAGGGTTCAAGTTTCTGAGCTCTGGGTCCTTCAGTTATAATGGACCGAGATGCACAACATTGACCTGGGCCAATCTATTGTTCTCCAATGGGATCTGTGGAGCATGAGGAACTGGTATGAACAGCCAATGTTGCCTGCTATAGCATGAGTAATACCATCCTTTATCTCTTACTCAGGAGTCTTGTGTCTTCTGGCAGCACATATGAACAGTAATAAACTACCTTGTTAGACTACAAGTAGAATAAAATCTCAGTGCTTTCACAATTATTGACACTACCTCCACATGGTTTACAGAGAATTGAAGAACCAACGTACACAGATTGTTTTCTTATCTTTATATTTCACATCTGGGCTTTTACAATAGACTCCTAACCAGTCTCCCTTCAGTGAGTAGGGGTTCAACAAAAATTTACTAGAGCCAAGTCTTGAGTCAGATTCTCTTGTTGGTTCTAGACTTCCAAAGACAAATGAAACACACATTTTGACCCCCAAATGCTTCCAATGTATAGTAAAAACAGGCACAAAATAAGTATTTTTCATAGTATGGGTTACATGCTATGATAGCAATATCCAAAGGGTACTATGTTGTCAAAGAGAGATGCACTTATCTTAGCCTGAACTGAGAGTTCAGGGGACTGTTCTTGAAGGAGATGGTCCCTGGAAATAATTTTGAAGGAGTTTAAGAGTTCATATGTGAGAGAGGTGAAAATAATGTTTCTGATTAAATCATATAGTCATAGAACTAAAAACAAACCAGTGCTACAAGTTTGTGAAGTCCATCATATTGAGTGGTAAGAAACGGAAGCAGGGGAATGCACTGCAAACTGATAAGGAACTCAATTTTTTTTATTTTAAGGTAATTTTATTGATATATATTATATATTTATTGTACCATGTAATCATCCAAAGTGTATAATCAATGACTCACTGTCATAGTCAGTTTCATGTGTCAACTTGGCCAAGTGGTGTTACCTGTTTGTCTGGTTGGGCAAGAGCAGGCCTGTCTGTTGCAGTGTGCTATTTCAGAGAATTAAATCATGATCACGTCAGCTGCATCCACAGCTGATTCCATTTGTAATCAGCCAAGGAGAGTGTCTTCTGCAATGAGTGATGCTCAATCTAATCACTGGAAGCCTTTTAAGGAGGATCCAGAAGAGACAGATTCTCTTCCTACCTCGGCTGGTGACCCTCTCCTGTGGAGTTCGTCCAGACCCTCCATTGGAATCGTTGGCCTCACAGCTTGCCCTGCGGATTTTGGACTCTGCATTCCCACGGTCACATGAGACACTTTTATAAATTTTATATTTGCAAGTGTTCCCTGTTGATTCTGTTTCTCTAGAGAACCATAACTAATACAACTTGGTACCAGGAGTGGTTCTTAAGAAACAGAATCTTAAAAACGGGTATTTATGAATGGTTTTCCACTCTGTCTGGTCTCAGAGGCACTAAGGACTCTGATTCCCATAATCAGAATGACAATCCTAATCCATGGAGTGATAGTCAAAAAAGATAGTCAAAATATCACCATTTGATTCTCCTAATGCTTCTCT
>PVIY010043876.1:0-20065 GCA_004026745.1 Myrmecophaga tridactyla
ATGGGGCTCAGCGTATTGTACACGGCCACCAGATCGCTGCCGTACCCGTCGCAGGGTGCCACGTGGAAGCTGCGGAAGGTGAGGCTCAGCACCGCCCCGGCGTCACCCCGCAGCGCCCACTGGCAGCGGGCGCGGGCCGGGTAGGGGCTGTCGGGGAAGCCGGGCGTGGTGAAGCGGGTCAGCTCCGAACCTCGGGCGTGCAGGGCGAAGCTGCAGCTGTCTGCGGGGGAGACAGGGCGGAGACTAGGGCGTGGGGCAGAGCCCGGCCGCCGCCTGCCCCAGAACCCACGGGGGTGCTCCGAGGTCCGGCCTCTCGGAGAGCCCGGGGCCCCTGGGCACGGCTCCGCCTGGAGCACGTCGGGAAGGGGGCGTGGGAGAGGCCGTGAGACCATCACCACTGACTGACTTGCGGGAACCCCGCGACTGAGAGTGGGGCCCGGCATGGTACTCACTGTCGAGGGTCGTTTGGGCCATTCTGGGGTCCGTGGCTGCAGAAGGGAGAATAAAGCGTTTCTTGGCATCTACTTTTTACGCCTGCTTCCTTATCAGTCTAATGGGAGGCACCCAGTTCACCCCACCCCAGAACTCACGGAAGGCCACCACGGAGGCCATGACAAAGGAGTGGTGAGCCCGGGCGCGGGGCGGCAGCGTGACAGCGCGCTCCTGCGCCAAGGACCACTCGGCCTCTTCCACCAGGCGCTTCGGGAAGCTGAACTCAGACCAGTAGTAGGCGATGACGCTGCCCTCGCTGGGGAGAGGGGGGCCGGCCTGAGATGCAGGGGCTCTGCCCACCCCCCTTCCCCTCAGCCTCCCAGACCGCTGAGGGCACAAGTGGCACCCTCAAACAGGCTGGCCAGGGTCCTCCCTCCAGGCCGAGACAGGCCCAGCATCCCCAATCTTCTCACTGAACTTTGCATCTTCTAAGCAAACCACTTGCTACCTTTCTCCCCACCCCCACCCCAAACCCTCCGCTCTACCAGGCTCACCCCAACCAAACACATTCTGGGGTTCTCAGGTTCCAGAGTGAGAACAAAGTCTGCAGCAGAGACTTGCCTCGACCTCCAGCTGAGCACCACCCTCCTGGTCTGTGACCTGGGATGACAAAGCCTCCTGCCACAAGGACTGAAGTCAATCAGCAAAATAAAAAGTGCTTTGAAAACAGGACGATCCTAACTGAACAAGTTCTTGTTAACAAGCATGCCCAAAGAAGGGAAGCCGAGGCCGCCTTTAAGTCTTCTGAGCATCTCCCCCAAACCGGAGTGTGGAAATGCCACCCCCATTATGGACTGTGGCTAGGGCGGCTGCAGTCCCGCAAAGCACTTTTCTTTCTTTTCTTTTTTTCTTATGGCAAACGGGCAAAGCATTCCACGTACAAATATTTGCTCACTGAACCCTAGCTGTCCTGTGCTGGTTACCCCACCTCAGAGACAAAGGGTGCTCACAGCTTGCTCAAAGGACAGGACAGGGACAGGAGCCCTGGTTGGGCCTTGCCACCCTGAGGGGACCCCACAGCCTACCCCCATTCCTACCCTATCTTCACACCCACCTGAAGGCTGTCACAGCCGACTCCTTGTGGTAGGGGCCCAGGATGGGGATCCCGCTGTAGAGGAGCTTCAGCTGGAGAGGGTAGGGGAGCAGGGAAGAAGGTCAGGGCTGGCCGGGGACTGGCCTGGAGCCCCATCCCCCAAGCCCATGCAGCTCCCCTCCACGCAGGGCCCAGGGCCTCCCCAGGTGCCGGAAGCCTCCAACCCCGCAATCGGGGAGGCCAAAGAGAATCTGAGTGTCCATCTTTGCGCCGGGGAGTGAGGGGCCGGCGCAGATGGGCAGGGCCGGAGACGGGGCCCCACTGAGGCTGGGACTCACCGCTTCCTTCACCTTGGTGGCCAGGTTTACAAACTCTGTGGAGTTGGAGTTCTCATAGGCATCCAGAAATTTCTCATTCGTGAGCCTCAGGTAGCCGTTGAAGATCATCTGGACCTGCACATTCCGGTCTGAGCGAGCCCAGGGAAGGGGACGGTCAGAGGATGGGCCCACCTCCTCACCTGGCCCCCACCCCACTCAGGCCAGACTCCAACTCCCCGGGGAGAGGAGGTGACAGGCAGACTCTGCTCTGACCAGCTCCTCTTTGCTCCCTCCTTTGGGCTCCAAAGGCCCAGAAGAGCAGGTGCCTGGACCCAGGGGCTTGAAACCCTCAGCTGCCCTCCAGCCACCCCTGAACCCCGTCTTCTACTCCCTCTCTCGGCCTCACGCCCACCCAGGTGCAGCAGGGCCACGACGGTCTGTGCATTGAAGGTGAGGCCCATCGCCCCAGCCCTCCCGCCCCACAGCCCATTCCCCTGGGCCCCACTCACACTGGAAGTGCCACACTAGGAAGCCAGCCAGGAGGGACAGCAGGGAGACGCCAATCACTACGGCCACCAGCACCACCCAGCACTTTGGGCCCCGCTTCTCCACCTTCTTGGCGTTGTTGGCAGGCAAGAACTCCACGCCTTCCTCCAAGCCATTCATGTTCTGAACAAAGAGAAGTTCAGGCTCAGAAACTCCCTCTCCCCCACCAGCCTCCAGGGCCCAGATCAGGGACAAACATTTACATCTCTTGGAGTCCATCTTGGAGAAAACGGCAAGGATTCAGATGAGCAAAGGGGCTAGTCCATGAGCAATCGGAGGAGTGAGAAGTGGCCTTCCCATCCAGGCAGCCCGGTGTCTGGGCAGTACCTGGCATGTGATGCTTAAGGAGGGTTCATGTAAATAAAAATGAAGGACATCTCTAAATGCAGTCATTGAGGCTCTCCACTTAAATGAATCATCCAAGGCAGCAGGTGCCCAGAAGTGGGAGAGTAAACCCAAGCCCAGCCACCATGGCCAGCTGACACAATGTCGCTGCAAATTACAAATGGCAGCCCTCCCCAGGCAGACACTGTCCGGTCATGGCACAGGGATCTGGGACTACTCCAGTGCCCCCTCTTCACCTGATCTGGGAGCTCCTGGGCAGTGCCTAACCAGCGGCCTTGACCCTGCAATCATTCAGCCAGCCCTGGGCAGCTCTGTCATGGAACAAAGCACTCTGTCTTCAACCCTAAGAGTCCGAGACCAGGACTTCAATCTGAGGTAAGAAGGCCAGCTCTCTGCTGGAATCCACACCCATGCTCAGACCCAAGAGAGTGCAAACTAAGCAAACAAAACTGCAAAGAGGACGAGCAGCCTCCTGGGTGCCTCTCTGCCAGAGGAATACCCAGATGAGAGGGGCACAACATGGATGGGGACAGGTGAGCATCTGCAGCACTCACTGATAGATCCACAGCCTTTTCTGCCCTATACCACAAACTTGACCTGCTGACCCTAAATCCTAGTGATGCACTGTGCCCTTTAGCTGGGGTATTTTAGGTTTGACCACCTCCTAACTACTCCACAGGGGGTTATAGTGAAAAGCAGTAGTCCCCTACCCCAAATCGCCCAGAAGCAACTGCTTTTAAGAATTTGCAGATGCAGCTCTTCTCTTGGCTACCTCCCTAACTCTAAATCATGTGCCTAATCTAACAATTCATGCCTTACAACCCTTACTCATTATCTGTTAACTCAATGCTATGAAAGAGTCTCCCTGCTGCTGCCATGTTTGGATACTGATATTTCTAATTTTAGTTTCTCTATTGGATACATTTGTGACTTTATCTAATATCCTATACAGAAACACAATCCACAGGTAACCACTTTAATTGCTTTCAAGCTGTTGCTTCTGGAATTTGACTCCATATGTCTAAATAATATGCCAATACCACTAGCTCTCAATTCGTCAATTTAAAATATAATCAACTGACTTCCTATTATCAGAATGTGCCTTCTAATGTTCTTCTTTACCTTTCTCTCCTCCATGCTCCCAACAATTACAAATTTTCATTTACTTAGGTTTCTTTTCAACACACATCCAAGTCTTTCTGTACAGTCTTAGAACTCTGTAATACTCTTCTATCAATCTTCACGTATAAAATCTATCAAATAAGCTATCATTTCCTTTTCTTTTGGGGGGCACCCCTTTTGGGTCTCCTGCCCTCCCACAGCGCTATGTATGCCTGCCTTCATCATCTCCCTGGGAATTTCTTTCATTTCTTCCTTTGTTTGAACTCCTCTTTTCTGGATTCTCTGGATTTTCTTCATCTTTCTTGACTTCATTTTAGTAAGAATACCAACTTCAGAAGTTTCCCAAGAGGCAAATTTTTTGAGACTTTGCATGTTTGTGAAAAGATCAACTCTGCCCTCACATTGGTGGCTAGTACAGCTGGGTAGAGAAATAAAGGCATAAAATAATTTTCACTTGCAATTTTGAAGGCTCCATTGTCCTTTAGCTTGCAAATTTGCTTTTGAGAAATATGACAATATTACAAATCCATATCTTTAATTATGGCTTTTGTTCTTTCTCTGAAGAGAAAGGTTTGAGGATATGCCTTCAATTTAAGTCTTTAAAATTTATTGTGCTGGGCTCTCCAATGCCACTTTAATCTGAAAACACATGTCTTTTAGTCTGGGGAAATTTTTTTGTTTTATTTCTTAGATTATGTCTTCCCTTTCATTTTGTCTGTTCTATCTTTCTGCAATTCCTATTGCAATGATCCTCTACTTTTCTTACCCTTTCTCTGCTATTATTCACCTCATTGGTTTTTATTTCAGCTATCAAATTTTTAATTTCCAAAAATTCTTTCCTGTACTCTGAATTTTCCCTATTTTAAATTGGCATCTTGTACTTGTTTTATGAATGCAAAGTCGTCTCATCTCTATATTTCTATTGAGTATCTTTTTCTCTGGTTTTTACTTCCTGTTCCATGTTGAAGGCTTTCCTCAAATGCCTAAGGATCCTGGTTGTTCATTCATATTTAGGAATGTGGACCCAGAAGCTGTTTGGAAGGTCGTGTGCATGGCTTGCCACAAATGACTTCCCTGTAAAACACTGTTTTGTGGCTAGCCAGATTGTTTTTTACTGGGCACTCCCAACTGTTCAGTTATGTAGATCTTTTCTATGAATAGTTTAATTCTTCCAGAGATTAATTTTCTAATTTCCTGCCTGAAGCGATTTAAACCCATCCACACAGGAGAACAGATAGTGAACTCATTCTCCTGCTTTTCACCCCTCCCTCCGGCCCTTGTATGTGCTGGGTGTCCAGAACTCTGGAGGCTCTCAATTCAATTTTCCCACACTATTCCTCCCATCTCCCATGGGAGCCTAACAAAGTAATTGTGTTTTTGCTTGGGACGGATCTGCCCTTTTCCAACTCACCTCTAGCTTCCGTATTACCTGAAGCCAATTCCTGAACCTGGTAGAAAACAGAATGCTATCAAAGAAATACTGGAAGAATAGTTCCAAGAGCTGAAGAGTGATGCATGTCCTCAAATCCAAAGGGCTCACCAAATGATGAGAAAGAAGGATGAAAAAGAAGCACACATAACTAAACATATCATAATGAAATGTCACTACCCAGGATAAAGAACTCTACATCTTTATCTTTCTTTTCACTGTCATAATTTTTACATTTCTTCACCTTTTAGTTCTACTCTGAGAATTTTTTTACTTATTCTTGCAAACCTTCCATGAATTTTATAAATACCTTTTCTGAGGTGTGACATAAAATAAATGGCGCATGCTTAAAGTGTACAGTTTTGTAAATTGGAGTATATGTATGTACCCATGGAAACATCACCACAATCAAGATTATGAACTTGTCTTTCACCCCCAAAAGTTTCCTCCTGGCTCTTCATTATCCTTTTCTCCTGGCTCTCCCTGCTCCATCTTCCTGACTCAAGACAACCACTGATCTTCTTCCTGTCGTTAAAAATTGGTTTGCTTTTTCATTGTGAATGAATCTGTAGACATTTGGTAATGTAAAATAAGCCAGAAACAAAAAAGCAAATATTGATTGGTCTCCTTTAGAAAATACTTCTAATGTAAGCTCTTATAACAGTCACATTTAGTCCAGAGTAGTCATTATTATTTCTGGATTTTGAGAAGCTATTTTATTTATGCATAACCTGATATTTACAGATAAGAATGAAGCCAATCACGTGGGGATTAAGGTAATTCAGAATACAGGGGTAAGGAAGACAACGTCTATATTTTAGAACCTCATCTTCTCTCTGAGACCAAAGGAAGAAAGGTTTATTTTGCCCGGAACTTATATTTTCTGTAGCCATAATCTAACTCAACTTGTCTGGATAGATCACTTAAACAATCCAAACACAGGGAGTCCAGAATAACAATGAGGGCCTTTAATCCCGTATAGCTTTATATAATGCCTAATACATCCCAGAGTATATTAAGCAGAAATCAGAAAGTATTGGCAAAGAATTCTTGATATTCTCACAAGCAGTGTGGACAACCAAAGCTATAGTCTTGGGGTTTGTTCATATGAAACTTAACCCACAAAGGATAGGTCAAGCCTACTTAAAATTAGGCCTAAGAGTCACCCCCAAGAGAACCTCTTTTGTTGCTCAGATGTGGCCTCTCTCTCCAGCCAACACAACAAGCAAATTCACTGCCCTCCCCCTGTCTATGTGGGACATGACTCCCAGGGGTGTGCAACTTCCTGGCAACGTGGGACAGAAATCCTAGAATGAGCTGAGACTCATAATCAAGGGATTGAGAAAACCTTCTCGACCAAAAGGGGGAAGAGTGAAATGAGACAAAGCGTCAATGGCTGAGAGATTCCAAACAGAGTCGAGAGGTTATCCTGGAGGTTATTCTTACACACTAAGTAGGTATCACCTTGTTAGTCTAGATGCAATGGAGAGGCTGGAGGGAACTGCCTGAAAATGTAGAGCTGTGTTCCAGTAGCCATGTTTCTTGATGATGATTGTGTAATGATACAGCTTTCACAATGTGACTGTGTGATTGTGAAAACCTTGTGTCTGATGCTCCTTATATCTAACTTGTCAATAGACAAGTAGAACATATGGAATAAAAATAAATAGTAGGGGGAACAAATGTTAAAATAAAAAAAAAAGTATTGGCAAAGTCCCTTGGGGGATGGGAGAAAAAGTATGGAACTATTAAACTTTTCCACCAGGGAAACCCAATACTGTGTAAAACATTAGGGACACCCAAATCAATAGGCCAATGCCTTGATCTTGAGGCTTGCTCTTGTGAAGCTTATGTGTGTAGTAAAGAAGCTTAGCCTACCAATAGGCATGCCTAAGAGTTACTTCTGGAGGACCTTTTCTGTTGCTCAGATGTGGCCTCACTCTCTCTAAGCCAACTCTGCAAGTGAAATCATTGTCCTCCCTCCTAAGTGGGACATGACATCCAGGGATGAAAGTCTCCCTGGCGGTGTGGGAGATGACTCCCAGGGATAAATCTGGCCCTGGCACCATAGGATCAACAATGCCATCCAGTTAGGGATGGAAATAAGTAGAACAAATAAGATATCAGTGGCTGAGAGAGTTTCTACCTATCATAACTTGCCAAACCCCAACCAGAACCATTCCAGCCAATCCTAAAGAACACCTAGGGTGTTATATAAGATTCTACAAAGGTTCCATGCACTAGGGTAACTTTCCAGAAACCTACAATCTCCAAATGGGTCCCTGGACCAGATAAGTCCTAAAATGCAGAGGGCCAGCCTCTCTAGAACATCAAATAGTTCCATTTCCCTATCCCATATGATCAATACCCCTTCCAACATGAAAAAGTTAAAATGGCCATAGCCCAAATCCCCTAAAGAGTGGGAGAAAGATCAAAGGTGATGGTGGAGTTATACAGAGAAGGTCGGGTTTAACAAATGAATATGATTGCTGAATCATTATATTGATGTTTCTTTTAGTCTCCAGTATCTTAGAGCAGCTAAAAGTAAAATTGAAATCTATTCTCCAACTAATTGTTGTGACAGGCTTAGAAATTTATTGTCTTTTTGTATATATGTTGTTTTTCACAAAAAAGAAGAAAAGTCAAAAAATAATTAATATTTATTAAATTTTTTTTCTAAAGCTTTATATAAATAAGATCATATAGTATATCGTTTTTCTTTTTTTTTTTTTTGGTTTGGCTTAATTTACTCAACACAATTATTTTGAAACCTATCCACATTTTTGCATATATCAACAGTTCATTCCTTTCTATTGCTGAGTAGTATCCTATTGTATGGATACACAGTAATTTGTTTACTTAATCACTGGCTGTGGGAAAATGGGTTGTTTTCAGTTTTTTGACTATTACAAAAGAAAGCTGCTCTGAGCGTACCTATATGAGCCTTTGTTTGGACATATGCTTTCATTTCTCTTGGGCAGACGCCTAGCAGTAGAATGGCAAGGCTATATGAGAGGCGTAGAGCTAACTTTTTAAGAAACTGTCAAACTGTTTTCCAAAGTGGTTGTACATTTACACTCCTGCCAGTGGTGTAAGAGAATTCCAGTAGCTCTACTTCTTCTCTGAAACATTTGGTACCGTAAATCTTTTTAATGTTAGCAATTTGAATAGTTACAACTCATTGCAGTTTGAATTTACTTCTCCGTAATGACTAATGACATGGAGCAACTTTCTTTGTGCTTAATTGTCATCTGTTTATCTTCTTTGGTGAAGTGCCTTTTCACATCTTTTCCCTATTTTTAAATTGACTTGCTTATTTTCTTATTTAATTTTGAGAGTTCTTCATATATTCTGGAAACAAGTCCTTTGTCAGATAAATGCTTTGTGATGATTTTGTCATCACAAGCCTGGGGCTTGTATTTTCATTCTCTTAATAAATGCCTTTTGGAGAGCAGAAGTTTTAAATTTGGATTACGTCCAATTTGTCAAAGTTTTATTTTATGGGTTGTGTTTTTGCTGTTATAGCTTTGAAATCTTTGCCTCATCTGAGGCAACAAGGATTTTCTCCTATGTTTTCTTTTAAAAGGTATATAGTTTTAGGTTTATCTTTAGGTCTAAAATCCACTTTGAATTCGTTTTTTGTTTTGTTTTGTTTTCTATGTAGTACAAGGTTATTACAAATAAAAGTGTTTTTTGTTTTTGTTTTAAATATGATGGCCCATTGTTCCACTACCATTTGTTGAAAAGACTATCCTTTCTCCACAGAATTGCTTTTGCAGCTTTGTCAAAAATCATCTGTCCATATACCTATGGTTCTATTTCTGGACTCTATTCTGTCCCATTGATTTACTGTCCATCTTTATGCCAACAGCATACTGTCTTGATTACTGTAGCTTTATAATAAGGTCAAAAGCACAACTGAAATAAATTTAGCAAGATTTCAGGATACAAGATCAATATATAAAATCAACAGTACTTCTACATACTAACAATGAACAATCAGAAATTGAAATGGAAAAAAATACCATTTACAATAGCATCAAAAAATACAAACTACTTAGGGGTTAATCTGAGAACAGATGTGCAAGACCTATATACTAAAAAATAAAAAGAGAAATTAAAGCTGGCCTAAATAAATGGAGCAATATATCATGTTCATAGAATAAAAAAATCCATATTGTTAAGAAGTCTATTCTTCCTAAACTTATCTAAAGATGCAGTGCAATCCCAATCAAAATCTCAGCAGATTTTTTTGTAGAAATCCACAACGTGATTCTAAAATTCATATAGAAATGCAGAGGACCTAGAATAGTCAAAGTACGATGAATACAGGAACAATGTTGGAGGACTAAAATTACCTGATGCCAAGGCTTACAAAGGCAATTTCTTTTTTAAATTTCAACAATCATATATTTTATTTCCAAGAGCAGTCAAGGTTTTATTCTTTGATGGCTACTTTTCTGAGCAGCCTTTTCTTATTTTATGAATGCAATAACTTCTTGATTCTTTATTAGGATGCCAACCAGATTTTTTTCTTCTTTTAGTTTATCTTCAGTACTCCTTGCTTTTCTCTAATCATATTTAAGAATGAGATAAGAGAAAAGTTTCACATGGACTTCAGACTGTATGTATGTGTGCTGGCAGAAACACAGCAAAATACTACTTTGTTCTAATTGCATTTACTTTAATTTACAGAGTAATACTACAACTAGTTTCTTACCTGACCCTCACAACGCTCATACAACTCATTCAAGACTGATGCATTGCCCCATTTCATAGATAAGGCAGGGAGATGTTATAACTTTCCCAAGATCACACAGCCAGCCAGTGGCGGCTCTAGGATATGAATACAGGTTTCTGCTCCCCAGTGCGGTTTGCTTTCAGACCTCAGGGACCAAGTTTGCAGGGAAACAGGAAAGAAAAGTCATTTTTCAAAGACTCGGGCAAGAAGGAAAAAGGCAGCATATGGCCTGGACTGGATCCCGGGGCTTCCCCGAGCTTGTAGAGAACAAGACTCTTGGGGTGGGGCCCGCTCAAGGACAGGGCTTGGGTATCAGGGCAGCTTAACTTCCGTGGCTCCACTCAGCCCAGAGGCACTGTTTAATTAGTAACTGACTTGCTTCCTTAACAACCCTAGCGCTCAGCTCCGTAGGGAGGCATATTAGAGAACACCTTGCGTAACCCCTTCCTTTTACTGAAAAGAAAACTGAGGCAGAGAGAGGGAGTGGCCTGTCCAAGGTCACAAAGTTAGTTCAGTCAGTAAAGCAGGGAAGCTGGGGCAGGAGCCCAGGTGGGACAGCTCCGAGATGGGTGTTTTCTCAGGTGGGTGGCACAGGTGGCTTCCAGGGTCATGTGTAGATGGAGGAGGAAGGAGGCCTGAGAGGCAGCAGGGACACTGCCCAGGGAGCTCCAGCCACCTCGGTTTAATTGTACACTTGAACTTCACATAGTCATGAAGCCAAGGAACAAGAAACCACACCCTGGCCTACTTTTGTTTTTCTTTTTGTTTACTTAAGCTTTTTACTTTGAAATAATTTCAAACTTACAGGACAGCTGCAAAAATAATACAAGCCGGGGGGTGTATGGGAAGTCTATATTTTCTGCAAACCTATAACTTCTCTAACAAAATAAATACATAATACAAATCCCATACAGAGAACTCCAACATAATCCCACCTCCAGATACCCAGGTCCACCAAATTTTAACATTTTGCCACATTTGCTGTATCATTCTATCCATCCATCCATCCATCCATCCATCCATCCATCCATCCATCCATCCATCCATCTATTCATCTATTCATCTAACTATAGTCTAAACATTTGAGAGTAGGTTGGATACATCATGCTTACTGAACATATAACACTTCCATATACATTTTCTAAGAACAAGGATTTTCACTTATGTAACCATCTTAAGTGCAGTTATCAAGTTGAGAAATTTAACAATGATGTAACACTTAGAAGCTCTCTTCCAATTTTTTATATGTCCCAATAATGTCCTTTTGAGCCTTTTTTCCTTCATGATTAGATCCAGTCCAGGTTCATGTATTACATGTCACTGTCTCTTTAGATGCTGTTTTTTAAAAAAAATTGTGGAAATACTATACACAGCACAAACTTTCCCATCTCAAGCCTCCCTGAACTTATCCTTTGGTGGGATCCACCACAGCATGCTTACTTTTGCCTCTCTCTCTTCTCTCTTTCTTAAAAGTAAACATATGGGGGGTACAAGGGTAGTTCAGTGGTAGAATTCTCATCTGTCATGCAGGAGACCTGGATTCGATTGCCAGCCCATCTTCCAAAAAAAAAACAAAAATCAACAATTGGTGCTGCAATAGCAGGATTCTCGCGTGGAAAAAGAATGAAATGTGACCCTGGCCATACCACACACACACCCACAAGAAAATAAAGTAAACATGTGCAGGTGCATCTACCAAACGTAGCGCTGGGCAGCCAGCTGGTTGCTCACCACAAACACAGATGGGGTCCGTGTAACTCTCATGGCCTCTCCCTACCTGCAGCTCCTGCTCAGAGTCCCCAGAAACTTGGCCTGGCCCAAAGCCACCTCGGGAGAAAGAAAAGGTGTAAGGGGTAGGGGGATGGAAAGGAATAAAGGGCTTGGTGTTCAGGCAGGAAAAAGACCCTGGACTGAGGAAGAGGAAAAACGCATAGGGAGCAGGATGCAGAGGCAAGATCAGTTCATTGCAATTCCTATCTAGCTTCTTGGAAAGAAAGAGAAGGTCCAGAAATCCAGGAGGGGAGGAAGTGTAAGTCCTGCAGTATATCATGCTTTCTGTTGTTTTAAGCATGCTAGCCATAAGGCGAGTGACACATATCCACCCCAAGGCCACTGACTGTCAAAAAAACCCTGATTTCCAGAAGGTAAGAAAAAGAATATTTTATTTGATGATACATAGGAGAAAGACCCTTTTAGTCACTGCGCAGGTTTGAAGCTATTATGTACTCAAAAAAAGCCATATCCTTTAATCCTCATTCAATATTTCTGGGTGGGAACTTTTATATTGTTTCCATGGAGATGTGACCCACCGAACTGTGGATGGTAACTTTTGATTAGATGGTTTCCATGGAGATGTGTCTCCACCCATTCAAGGTGGGGTTGCTTACTGGAGCCCTTTAAGAGGGAACCATTTTGGGAAAAGCTCCAGAGCCCACATAGCCAGAGACCTTTGGAGATGCAGAAGGAAGAGGCCCCTGAGGAAGCCTTAGGAAAGGAGAAGAGAAAGCTAGCAGATGTCGTAATATGCCTTCCCAGCTGACAGAAGTGTCCTGTACAGGTCAGCCTTTCTTGAATCAAGGTATCTTTCCCTGGAATATGTCATTAGTTTGGACATTTTCATGGCCTTAGAACTGTAAACTTGCAACTTAATAAAGTCCCCTTTTCTGTAACTGTAAACTTGCAACTTAATAAATTTCCCTTAATAAATTCCCAATATTTTCTTTCTGGTATATTGCATTCCAGCAGCTTTTACAAACTAAAACATTCTCACTACTCTCCCATTAAGGAAGCAATTGACCAGAGTTGAGCACACAAAACTGTGTGTTCAAGTCAACCAAAGAATCCTCTCTTTCGATCTGCTCCTTGTTCTCCCTAGCACATTCGAATAGACTCATCAGTTCCAAACCCCCAGATCCATGATCCCACTGGCTCTGGGGATTGGAAAATGCAACGGCTCAGAGGGGCCTCTGAGTGGCAGCTGGCTTCATAAATGCATAGTCTACACTAATAAACAGCAAAAATACTACTGCCCAATGGGATATTATTCAGCTGTAAAAAGGAATGAAGTTCTGATATATGCGACAACACGGATGAACCTTGAAGACATCTTGTTGAGTGAAATAAGCCAGACACAAAAGGACAGATATTGTATAAACTCACTTACATGAAAGTCTTAGAATATGTGAATTCACAGGGACAGAAACTAGATTAGAGGTTACCAGCGGCTGCGAGGAGTCATTACTTTAAAGGATCAAATTTCTGTTTGGGGTGATGAAAAAGTTTTGGTACTGGACGGTGGTGCAAATGTAATTAATATCACTGAATTGTATGCATGAAAGTCGTTGAAAGAAGAAAATTTGCATTGCAGATATGTTTCTACAATAAAACGTAATTAAAAAAAACAAAACAGACAACTGTACAACCCAAGAGTAAGCCCTAATGTAAACTATGGATTTTAGTTAATAATAGAATTATTAAAAATAATAATAATAATACTGACAATCCATAAATCCACACAAGATTCCAATCAAAGCACATAGGGAAAAAAATAAATCCTCATGCCAAGACTTTTTTTTTTAAGCTAGTTTCTCATTTGGCTAAGGCTGGGTAAGACCTGCTGAGAAGGCAGAGGGCAGCCCCGGAAACCTGCAGGTCACTGAAAGTCCTGGGAGGGACTGAGAGAGGCAGTCACCAGACCACAGTCATGTGCCAATGCTGGAGAACAAGGTCAAGGGGCAGAGGTGATGTCACCGGCTGGGGAGCCAGGTGTGGCACTCAGACCTGAGACCAGGACGAGTGCTCACGGGCCCCTGATCTGCGGCACATTGTCCTCACCTCCTTGTCCAGTGACTCAATCTACCCGCCCGCCCATCGGAGGGCACGGACTTCAATTCCATGACATCATCAGGGCCTGAGAACCACAGAGCCCAGGAACCTGCTGAGACTGTTCAAGTGAGAAAGGAAAGTACAGCTTGAGCATCTGCCACGGCCCTTCAGTCACAGAAGGCTGGACAACAAGCTGTGGCCTTTCAGACACGCCTTCCTTTTCCCGGGGGAAAGACCAAGGCAGAAATAACTCTCAGGGCCCTTCCTGCTCACCGGCTCGAGGCAGATCCTCGCTTGAGGCCACTGTGGATGAAAGAACCAGGAATGGCTTCCAAAAGCTAATAATGGACTTGTCATCCTGAGCAATGCGGAACATTACCAGAACGTGGTAATGCCGAGATACCAGAAGTGAAACTGGAGAAAGCCCTCATTTTCACCTTTCTCATGGTAAAAGGAAGCTATCTCCAACAAAGAGTGGGGCGCCTACTTGGATGGGGTCAATCCAGTTAAATAACCCTCTCCAGGTCAACGTGGGCAGCTGATGAGCAGAAACCAGAGGCCCAGGGGCGGCCCCTGAGGGCAAAGCTTTGGCCCCTCTGCCTATAAAGAAGGTCTAGAGTCCAGCTCCATACCTGACACAGAGAGGACACTTGATTTGTCCATCCAGGAATGGGCACAAAAACCAGTGATGGGGGATGGGAAGCTCACGTGGGGTCCCTCAATCCCCCCTCACCTACCCGGGGAATATTTACCTAGCAGGAAGCCAGAATCTAGAGAAGCCCACCAAAAGGATGCATCCCGATTCCCAAGCCCCTCTCCCTGGAGATTCCGAAGTCAGGGGCAGGGACCTGGAATTTGGAAGTTTGTCAAATGCCCCCCACACAACCCCCATGCCCAGGTTCTTCTCACAAATTGAAAGTTTGCGAAATGCCACCTACTGTACCCAGGAGGCTGCCAGGCTGGCTGACCCACTTCCCATCCTCAGCGGAACGAGCCAGCTGGGCTGTCCTGGAGTTCTCAGTCTATTTCCAGCAGGCACCTGGGCTGCACAGACCTGCTTCTCGGGGTTGGCCTTGGCTCCCACGCCCAGGGACCTTCCCAGCGTAAGTTACAAGCATCAGCCAGAAGTTCCCGAAAGCTGTCATTACTCAGAAACCCACACTCCTGGTTTCTTCCGTGAGCGGACAGAGAAAGGCTTGGGGCAGGACCGCAAATACAGAACCTCTTCCTTCCCTTTTTCAGGGCTGGGCCGGGAAGGAGCTGGAGGAGGGGGCCTGAGTCACTGGGGCAAGTGTTTCCCACTGTGCCTCAGTTTTCCCATCTGAAAAGTGGGTTAATAATCCCTTGTGGCCTTCCGGGAAGAGGTGTTGTAAAACATAATTAGCTGATTTTTCTCTAAAGAAGAGCTGCTTATTACCAGGGAGATAATGACAGGCAGGGCCGTCCTACTGTCTCCTTCCAATTTGATTTCTCCACCCACCACCCAGCCATCTGCCCAAGGCGAGGCACGCCAAGTTCAAACATTAAAATAAAACAATACACACTTGACAGCATGAGCCTCCCAACGGACCCAAAGATCCAGTTGGGGGCCCACCTGCCAAGCCCTCACTAGAAGCCCAAGGGGAGCCAAACCAAGCTCCACCCCTGTCTGTAGCCTCCTCCGAAAGCCACCAAGAAGGGAGAAGAGAGAGACACCCCCCCCCCCATCCTGGGGCCTCTCACCCCACCCTTCACCGGCTGCCTGGGCACAACTGACCCAGCAAAGTCCGGTGTTCACCTGATCAAGCTTACTCTCCAAGCCTCAGTTTTCACATCTGTAAGCTTCCAATCGCTTCCAAAAACATTTTTAAAAACAAGGACAATCTTATTCCAAATGCAATTTTAGTCAGGACCTCAAAATAATAAAGCATTAAAAGTGGAGTTGGCCTGGTGGAAGTAGCTGTGTCCCAAAGACCTCGGCAGAGAGTTCAAATTCACTGCACAAGACAGTGCCTGGGACCCTTCCAGGCCTGCAGGGAAAGGAGGTCTGCCTGCATGCTGGAGGCCAAGAAGTGCTAAGAGAAGCTCCTAAGAACTTTCACAGCTCCAGGGGCAGGGGAGGGTCGCAACAAAAAGAGTCATTCTTTTTCTGCATCTGCGTGCCAGGTTAGGGGTTAATATATTCTAATTCCTAGAGAAAGCAGATTTCGTCTTCAGATGAGAAGATGGGTTAAAAGAGGGTAAGATCCAAAACCGCAATAGCTGCAAAGTGGCAGACCCAAATCAACCTGTTTACACTGCCCACTGTCTACACTGCAGCTTCTCAAAGGGACCCAACCAGGCAGAAGAGGGGACCGAAGCTCAGAGAGGTTTCCCGACTTAAAGAACACTCTGGAAACTCTACCAACTACAAAGCCCACTCCCTGGGGGCACGTGATGGCCACTCTTGGATGGATTTCTGCCGCTTCAACGTGGCTCTTGAATTTCTTACATTTTATCATTTCTAAAATGTTATGTCTTGAGGTGGCGACTGCCCCACCTCTGACCCTATCCCCAGCAGGGTAAGAATCCAGGAGGCTGGCCCCTCCTAGCCGGCTGGGAATGATTTAGCCCCTCTCACCTTCTGGTGCATCCTTCCTGGCCTTGAGGACTGAGCTCCTCCCTGAAGCACCTCAATTCAGCAACTGAGCCATTTCTCCCCAGGACCTGTCACCCTGTTTAAGACCAGCACCACCCACTCAACAGCAGTGACATGGCCAGGATAGCCCAATTTCCTTCTTGTCCTGCATTCCTCCCTTCCCCTCCCTACTCAACCTCCCCCCACCCCCACCCCACCCAGGGCCACCTCCCACCTTTCTCCTGCTACACAGGTCACCGGCCTCAGAGGACAGAAGCACCTGCCTGCCAGAGCACACTCAGGCAGACTCCCGGAGAAACCACACAAGAAAAGGGGAGAGCAACAACACCTACATCTTTTTATTCTTTTCTTCGACTTTTCACTGAGCCCACATTCTGATTTCACGACCAAGTGCTTTCATTTTTAGTCGACATGTTTATTGCGATGATTGTAGATTCACATGTCATTGTAGAAATAATACAGCTCAAAAAAATAAAACGGCTCTCTCACCAGCTTCCTCCACCATCACCATTTGCACCTTTGACTCCCAGCCTTACCATGTCTTCTCATGAGACTTTTAGAATCAAGCGATTCCTGACCAAGGAACAAAAACAGAACTGTGTCGTTCCCCAATGGATTCGAATGAAACCTGGCAATAAAATCAGGTGCAACTCGAAGAGGAGATATTGGAGAAAAGCCAAAATGGGTCTCTGAGAAGTGGCATACGTGATGGCACAGACATACACCCTGTATCAAGGCCACTATCAAGGACACTGAAGAGTCCCCCTTTCTCAACAGTTTGATTTATTTCATTGGGAAAATAACTGTTTTTCTTTTTTAATCCTTTTGCATAAATAAGTTGGCTCAGCAATAAATATGTGAGAAGTTTTGTCCGAAAAAAATAATAATACAGACGGACCCCTTGTTACACTTGGCCCAGTTGCCTTCAATGCTAGTGTCTTGCACAGCATCACAGCCAGCATGTTGGCATGGCTACAATTCACAGGTCTAATTCGGATCTCCCCAATTTTACCTGTGCTCGTGTGTGTGTGTATTAACTCCTATTTGACACAGTATTAAGTTATCTATAATAGAATGTTATCACAAGTGTAGGGTCGTGTACCTGCCACCACAGTCAACATTTAGAACAGTTCTTTCTGCCACAGGATCCTTCCTGTTGCCCCCTTTAAATCTATACTCACCTCCCATCCCTCCATCTCCAACCCGAAATCTGTCCTCCATTTCTTACATTTTATTTCTAAAATGTTATGTACATGGAATCATACAGTATGCAACTCTTGGGAACTGGTGGCTCTTTTCGCTCAACAGAAGTTCCTGGAGATTCATCCAGCTCGTTACTGGCCCCTCCTCTGCCACCTGGGAATGATTTAGCCCCTCTCACCTCCTGGTGCATGCTTCCTGACCTTGAGGACCCAGCCCAAGGCTGAGCTTCTCCCAGCAGCACCTCAATTCAGCAGCTGAGCCATTTCTTCCCAGGACCTGTCACCCTGTTTAAGACCAGCACCACCCACATCCAGCTCGATAGGTGGCTGAACCATGTCCAATGGTGTAGCTGTAAAAGGTTTGTCTGACCTTTGCTTGCCAGCTACTTAGTGCCCTGAAAGATCTGCAGAAGTTGGTGGAAAAGCCCAGGTCTTGGGCCGTAGTCTCCTAGAGCTGACTTCGTTCTGAAACACCTCTCTGGGGCTCCCAGACACGGTGACCTGAATCACAAGTCTAAGAGGCTGTTCCTGTGCAAGGACTGCAGACGCAAATAGGAAAACCTCCACGCCAAAGTAGAGGGAAGAGGGAGGGGATGGGGACAGGGCTGGAGGTCCAGGGTGCACAATTACACACAAAAATAATCCTGCATGTTAAAAGTATGGGAGTAAAAGTGCCATGGGAACCGCTGAACTACTTTTTTTTCTGCAAAAAGCTTTATTGTTCACACTTGGTACATGGCTTGTTAGGGGGTGGTGGGTGACTGGTTAAAAAGATGGTTCTGGCTGGAGGGAGGAGAATCCTAGATGCCAGGGGAAGGCAGGGGGCCCCCTAAAGACCTCTGGGCTCCAGAGGCACCTGGTCGTGCTTGAGGGTGAGCCTTCACCCTGCAAGCTGCCAGCCTGCGGAAGCTTGGTCATCTTCTTGGTCATTTTCGCTTCCTCATCTAGGAAACGGTTCTCCAGGGAGTTACAGAGATGAGGGTCTGTGTCAGTGGAACCCAGGGCATCCAGTTCCAAAAGGGCCTGGTCCAGGCTCTTGTTCAGGACCGGGGAGGATTCACGGCTTCCAGGGTCTACCCCCCTCATCTCGGGACAACCTCTGCAGGGGTTGGGAGAGATCACGGCACCGCGCTGATGTTGCATCTTCAAGAGATGTTCCTCATCGTGAGAAAGAGGGAAAATTCAACTTCCCCATTTGGAGAAGTTCTGATATTCTCACAAGCAGTGAGGTCAACAAAATCAATAGGCCAAACCCTCAAACTTGGGGTTTGTTCATATGAAACATATCCCCACAAAGGATAGGCTAAGCCTACTTAAAATTAGGGTTAAGAGTCACCCCCAGAGAACCTCTTTTGTTGCTCAGATGTGGCCTCTGTATCTCAGCCAACATGGCAAGTGGACTCACTACCCTCCCCCTCTCTACGTGGGACATGACTCCCAGGGGTGTGGGCCTTCCTGGCAATGTAGGACAGAAATCCTAGCATGAGCTGGGACTCAGCATCAAGGGATTGAGAAAACCTTCTTGACTGAAAGGGGAAAGAGAGAAATGAGACAAAGTGTCACTGGCTGAGAGATTTTAATCAGAGTCCAGAGGTTATACCAGAGGTTATTCTTATGCATTATATAGATATCCCCTTTTTGGTTTAAGGTGTATTAGAGAGGCTGGAGAGAAGTGCCTGAAACTGTAGAGCTGTGTTCCAGTAGCCATGTTTCTTTAAGATGATCGTATAATGATATAGCTTTCGCAAAGTGGCTATATGATTGTGAAAACCTTGTTCTGATGCTCCTTTTATCTACGATATGGACAGATGTGTAAAAAATATGGATTCGAAATAAATAAATAAATAATAGGGGGAACAAATGTTAAAACAAATTGAGTAGAAGGAAATACCAGTGGTCAATGAGAGGGAGGTGAAAGAGGTATGATATGTGTTCTAGTTTGCTAGCTGCTGGAATGCAATATACCAGAAACGGAATGGCTTTTAAAGGGGAATTTAATAAGTTTCTAGTTTACAGTTTTAAGGCCGAGAAAATGTCCCAATTAAAACAAGTCTATAGGAATGTCCAATCAAAGGCATCCAGGAAAAGATACCTTGGTTCAAGTAGGCCGATGAAGTTCAAGGTTTCTCTCTCAAATGAGAAGGTGCTTGGCGAACACAGTCAGGGCTTCTCTCTCCGCTGGAAGGGCACATGGCGAATACGGCATCATCTGCTAACTTTCTCTCCTGGCTTCTGGTTTCATGAAGCTCCCCGGGAGGCGTCTTCCTTCTTCATCTCCAAAGGCTGCTGGTTGGTGGACTCTCTGCTTCGTAGTGTTGCTCTCTCTGAATCTCTCTCTCCAAAATATTTCCTCTTTTATAGGACTTCAGAAACTAATCAAGACCCACTCAAATGGG
>PVIY010043877.1:0-20056 GCA_004026745.1 Myrmecophaga tridactyla
AAAGGCGACCTCAAGAGATGAGCTTTCGGCTCAGTTGTCAGCAACAACAACACTCCCCCGCTCCTCGGCCGGGCGGTCCTCCCAGTCCTCCCGAGACCGACGGACGGAAGCACCGACAGGCCTCCCCCCCAGCCCCCAGCCCCTTGCTCGTCTTTGTTACATCTTTAGCAGCTTTGTGCGTGCGTGTCCTTTCTCTAGTGTCATCGGCTTTACTGCCGAGGGCTGATGTGTGTTGGGGGAAGGGGGGACGCGAGCCGAGCAGGCGACCCGGGTCGCCCAACTGGGCAAAGAAGAAAGAGCCGGACTCTGAGGAGGAGCTGGGGCCCCCAAACTTACTTTTGTTTTCTTTCTCGATCTGCTCCAGGTAGCTGGCGGCCTCGAGCAGAATCTGCACGTTCTGCAGAAAAGTGTTGATGTGCTTCTCCATCGAGTTCTCGCTGGTGTTGAAAATGTCCGAGAAGGGGCACCTGGGCCTGGCCCCGGCGGGTTCCTCCGGCTGGGCGGGGGGCTGGGGCGCGGCCGCAGCTGGGGGCACGGCCGGGGGCGCGGCGGGGACCAGCCCCGAGCCCTCGCAGCGCGCCTCCTTGCGCGGCCGCCCGCGTTTGCCCATGGAGGGACAGGGGTCCGTCAAGCTGGTCCTCTTACGGGGCTGCACGGCCCGGCGGAGCTCCGGGCCCCCGGGGAGACCCGGCCAGCTGAGCGGAGGAGGCGTCGGGCGAGGAGCCGACCTGACTTCCCGAGCCTCGCTGCGGGCAGTTGTGTGTGTGAATGTGTGTCGGTCTCGCAGTGGGTCTGTGTGTATGGGAGATTGAATGAACCTACAGGACAGACGGAGGCGCTCTGGCGCCTGGGTCCTAGTGCGAGCCTTCAGCAGAGGACCGGTCAAAATAAAAAAGGTGGCGACAGCCCCGCCAGGGACCGCCCCTGCCCGTGCCCGCACACTTTCTCCCCAAATCTAACCACAGGGTAAAGCAGTGTATTCCAACCGGAATGAGGGGAAAGAAAACACAAAAAAACCCTCTATGCCTTTGAGTACACTCGCGTAAAAACAAGCTACTAGAGATTTTTTCTTCACAAAAATATTAACTTTGTAAAGTGTCCAACACAATGCCTGGAACATACCTACCCAATAAATGGTAGCTGCTGTGATTATTTTAAATATCTAAACATACATATAGAAGCACAATCCAAATGGGAAGAATTAAATCATCACATATAATCCTAAACTCCCTTCCCCAACACACACACACACACACACACACACACACACACACCCCTATGGGCACTCTCCTGCACCTTCACAGAGCAGAAGAAAATTCTCAGGCCACCCAAGTCCGGGTTACAGATTTACTTTCCCCTTCTTTCTTCCTTCAAATGCTAAGTCATTTTTCAGGAAGGGGGAGGAGGTGTCAGCACCTCTTTCCACAATCCTCTTGCCTTGGTTCAGCTGTGCAAAGCTCACCCTAGAGTGCCTCCACACCTGGCTCCCTTTTATTTGACATAGTCAACAGTGGCACTAAAGGGATGCCCCTCCCCCAGCTGAACCCTACCTCTTAACTCTGAAGACCCCTAGCCAGGTTTAAATTGTCATTTTCATTTCTGCTGCTGTCATCCAGTAAGGGTTTGCAGTATCCATGGATGCCTTCCAGCCCTGGGAGGTAAGGTAGGAGTCAGGGGAATAGTGAAGGGCCATTCCAGGCTGCCGTAGCAGTGGGTTCAAATCCCAGCTCTGCTCCAAACAGACTGTGCACTTGGGCAAGTCCCCTAACCTCTGTTGGCCCTAATGTCCACATCCATGAAACTTCTGATAAGATTCTTTGGCAGATTAAATCATATCTGCACTTAGCACATGTCCGACCTATAGGAAGATCTTGTCCTTCCAATTCAGACACAGCCAAGAGCCTGGGGTGCTTATTTTGATGTAACTTGTATATAGGATGGGAACAAGTTGCAAAAACAAGGCCCTTCTGCCCTTCATTGGAAAGTATCCCTACAGGCGGCTCTGAGTATTACTACCTTTCACTGCCACTTGGAGTTTGCCTCCAGGGAAACCATTTACCTAAAGCACATGGTAAATACTGCCCCCTGGAGTTGTGCGAGGAAGTCACCTTATCAGAGGCAGCTTTGTATACATTTTTATCAAGAAGAATCTTACTGGAAATGCAACTTTTTGAAAAAAAGAGAAAGGACATTTTTTGCGAAACACTCATATAAATATCTAGTACATATATGTACACTCTCTCACTCCCTCACAGAACCTTTGAGAAAGTCTTTGTGCACTTTTAAAATACAATAACCTGCTGGTGATATGACAGGACCAATCAGCAATGGGTTTTTAAAGCAAATGTATTCACATTTGGGACCATATTATAGTCATACTGCACATTTTCCATCTTATGACAATCTTTACATGATTGATTTCTGGGTCCTTTGACTAGGGGAGAGTAGATGCTCCAAAGAGCTGGAAGATAAAAATTCATCTTCCATTCTTAGAACAATTACTGATTTTTTCATTTTTGTCAGAACCACAACCTGACCTATTCATGCTTAAATGTCTATGGCTGTCTAAGGACTTTAGGAAGGTCTCATGTTTGCACAATTTTTAACATATTTTGTCCAGTGCCATTTTGTAAAAACTAGTGCTTTGTGTGAAACAGGGGTGGTCTTCCTTGCCCCAAATGAAAGATGATATTGAGACAATGAGCAAGCTAAACCCAGAGAAAAACTTGGCCTTCCTTTAATTTCCCTATGGAAGCATGGGCAAAGACACAATACTGCAAAAATACAGTCCTGCAAACACACACACACACACACACACACTGAGACAGGCACACCCCCACCCATAAATGACAGGTTGGGGGTAGAGCATTTTGTAATTATTTATTTATTCCTGTTCCATCTCTCATAGGTCTGTGAGTTTCAGAAAACCCAGTGGGAATCTTCAAGCTGGGCTGTGGATCTGACCAAAGCCAAAATAAACAATGGCTTGAAGAAAATCTACAAAAAAGTGCTGATTTGCAGTATTCCCACAGTCGGCCACAGCCCCCACCATCATTCCCATGGAAAACACCACTGCTGGTGCCAAATCAAGTTTTCTCCCCATCATAGGGGCATTGTTTTTTGTTATTATGTGAGTTGTTAGCATCAGACAATGGCACCACAAGAGACACAGTGGAGGCAGGAGAAATGCCTTTTTGTTTCACAAAGTCTGGCTATTGCACCCCAGAGTCTTGCATATAGTTTAGTTGCATATATTCATTTTGGTAATATGTATGTGGAATGGTGAATGTGCCAAGAAAAAGCGCAAAGCCCCGTCCTTATTTTTTTTTCAGAGCCCATCAAGTGTTAAATCATATTATCATCGCATTGCTCTCTCTCACCCCTCCCGCCATTCTCCAATTAACAGATTTCTCTAATAAAGTTGGCCCCAACAGAGAGTGTGGTGTTTCAGGGGTTATATCACAGGACAGGCATCCAGGATGCTGAGTTACAAGCTCAGCTCCATTCCCGATTAGCTTTGCTTCCCAGGAGGAGCCATTCAAACCCTTTGCACCTCACTTTCTCTGGGCCTTTGACTCCATAAATAAGGAGGCTTCTCTGGAAATTCGCTGAGGATTTCTGCCTAGGTGGCAGTGAACAGGTAGGGGATGAGAATGCAGTGGCCCTGTTATGACCACTTGAGATCTGTGAAAGAAAAGCATTGCTTGAGAACACCCAGTAAAACCAGTCACCATGTTCCCAGAGCAAGATATCTTCAGTGCCTGCTCAGCCTGGGTGTTGTTTCCTCCACCTTCTGTTTCTTTGTTTGACTTATTTGCTTGTTTGGTAATTTTTTCCATCGATCTTGTTTGCATATTAAAGCGAGAATGTTCTCTCTTTTTTTGTACCCTTCTTTTTTGCAGTCATTCTACACTCTTAGATCAAAGGAGTTGTTTTGCCTGTAATTATGTCTTTCTGTACACAGAGGCTGGTTAATTACTGAGCAGGAGATAGGAGCATTGTCACCAAGACCTTCCCATCTTGCACTCAAATGGGAGACTCTTCATCTGACATGGACTGTTTGGGCTCTCCTGGGCTCCTTATTCCTGCTTTTCTTTCCTCACCCATTCTGCCCTCACTAATTCTGCCTAAGTCCACCACCCTGACCTCTGGCTTTTTCTTGAACTTTGCCAGCATGACCCAGTCAGGTTCTTCTTTACAAAGACCATAGGCTTGATCAAGAAATGCCTTTTTGTTTCACAAAGTCTGTGCTTTTGCACCCCAGAGTCTTGCATATAGTTTAGTTGCATATATTCATTTTGGTAATATGTATGTGGAACAGTGAATGTGCCAAGAAAAAGTGCAAAGCGCCGTCCTTATTATTATTATTATTATTTTATGTTACTTGTATATAGGATGCCACCTTATCAGAGGCAGCTTTGTACACATTTTTATCAAGAAGAGTCTTACTGGAAATGCAATTTTTTTTTAAAAAAAGAGAAAGGACATTTCTTTGTGAAACACTCATATAAATATCTAGTACATATATATACACTCTCTCACTCCCTCACAGAACCTTCGAGAAAGTCTTTGTGCACTTTTAAAATACAATAACCTGCTGGTGATATGACAGGACCAATCAGCAAATGGTCCTTATCACTTGAAGCATGATCCTCAGAGATTTACTAACCATGCTTTTCCTGGGTACCTTTCCCTTCAGAAAGGAACCACCTGGAAATGAGCTGAGGCGCTAGCTCAAGGTTCCCTCTCCTTGCCTTTATCTGTTAGAAGGGAAGAGTAGCTCTGAGGCCAGCCCAAGGGTAGAGGGTTAGGGACTGTCAGACACAAGCAGAGTGGCAGAAACAAGGAGACCTGTGGACTCTGCCTCTTCCACTGACACCTGACAGCATTAAATGTACTGTCCAGGCCTCCTTCAGCCACTCCCCAACTCTCCACCCCATCCCTACTCACCAGTGGGTATAGACATGGGCAGAAGATAAATAATTTCCGCCCTAACTTGGAACTCACCTGGGTGTCACCTGCTCCTGGGGCAATATATCTGCTCTCTTGGACTCTGCCCTCTCTTATTCTGGACTTCTGAGGCCACCAGGCCCTTCCTGGCTCAACCAACTCCTGGGCTTCTCCTGTTCAATGCCCAGTATTTACAGGGTTCATTAGACTATGAGCTCATCAAGGGCATGTCTGGTACCTGGCATACTGCATGTGTGGCACAAAGCAGGGGCTCAGGCCATGAGAGTGGAGGGAAGGAAGGCCCTATCCTGCACGGCTGGAGTTTAGTCTGCCCTTGGTGACTTCCTTGCTCCAATGTGGCAAAAGGTGGCATTTGACACTGTCTGCAAAACTATATTCCTGAGTCACTCACATTAAAGTTTAAATATCTAAATGCTGTCTCTGTGGAGAAGCCAGAAACCCATTGAGCCAGATGGGTTGAGGTTGCCTTACCAACAATGTCCAGAGGCTCAGCCACTCTGTCCCCTGTCTTACTGCTGTGAAAATCTGGTGACAAGATGTGTCTTCTCTGTAATAAGATGTCTCTGATTGAGAATTTTCATCACCAGGCAATGAAGGCAGTGGCCTGAGGCCAAACTGGGAGTTAAAAAAGCTTATTTTTTTCACATCTCCCCATCCTTGGGTGTTTTCTCAGTCCTTCAGGCCCCTAGTTTCTTTGACATCTCTTTATTTTTAAGAAACAAATTCAACAAAAGATTCTAAATTCATGTACATTAAAGGTATCAGTGATAATACCTTAAATATGATTCTTCCCAGAAGCATCTGGAATTAAAGATAGCCAGTGCCTTAAGCTAAAGGAATGACATTATAATGGTGAAATGTTAGGAAACAGGAGACGGATAGATAGGAAAGGTAGATTGAGGGTGGCAAAAGGTATTCCTCCTGTTTATTTGCCGACTGAACTTGTATGTCACTTAACCTCTTGGAACCTCAGTGTTCTTATTTACAAAGTGAGAAGAACAATATTTGCCTTGCTGAAGGGGTATATAAAAGGGGGCCCTGGAAACTGTAAAGTTCTGCGCGCATGACAGGGTGTTATTAGGCTAAGAGAGTTTGGGCAGATTTTCAGGGAAAACAAAAGCAGAAGCAGCCACAAACAGATGGGAGCCAGAGATAGAATACCAAAGTCTTGGGCCAGTTATACAACTGTGTAATTCTGGATAAATAATGTCACCCTCTGGGGCCTTAGTGTCCTCGCCTATACAGACAGGGTTCCACTGGCACAGAATCTATCTTTTCCCTGCACTTCAAAAAGCATCATTAATTCATCTCCCCATTTTTATTTATTGGGGCCTGGATGTCTCTGCCCATTGGAGTTTTAGATCAGCATGGGAGAACCAGTGTGACCACACCAAGCTGAGCAAAGAAACTGACATTTTAGGTTATCTGATCTGCCTTAACTGGGTAAAGTCACTTCCCTTTGCTATTTGATTTTTCAATTTAATTTCTAAAATCTTAAAAAAATTGCAAATACTCTATACTCCCCAGCTACACTAGCTAAAAAATAGCTGGAGAGGCCCAATTCCTGTCTTCAAGTGGGCCTGGGCACTCAAGACCCCAGTCTGTGAGCACCTGGACCTCCAGTGTTGGAGGATGGACAAAACCTACAGGAAAGCAACAGCCCAGTGTGGTGCAAGGAGCCCTGACATTCCACCTAGAGATCGACACATCATCCACCTTCTCCCCCAGTCTCTTTCTTGCCTGGGGCCTAGACGTTACACCTTTCCTTTTTCAAAACCGAAGATGAATTCTCACATGAGCAAAGGTTGATGAGCTCTGAAGTGGGTACATTTATCAGGGATAACAGAAGCATGAGAATGTACTCAAACACCCTAAAATATGCCATTAGAGGAAATCCAGAGCCTTCCATGGGCCAGGCTTGCTCTAGGTGCAAGGACATAGCAGTGAACAAAGAGCAGACCCCCCACTCCCATCCTCATGGGACTTATCTTCCTTACCCAGGTATATAGGTAGACATAGAAACCAGGCATACACATGCAGATATACGCATAGCCACACACGTGCACACAAAACAGGGCCCTTTACTTGCTGCTGTGCCTTTCAGAAAATGAAATATAAGCTACAAGTTAGAGCCAGAATAGAGGGATTCATACAGAGGACTATTACATCACAGAAATATGATAAAAGAGAACAAGGAGGCATTTGCCTTCATGTTTCCCTTTTCACTCTTTGCGCTTACACTGGAAATAATTAATTTGTGTCTGCATACAACTGATCCTTTATATGTTTCAGCAGTAGGAAGGCATGCAATATATGTGTTAGAATAAAGTTTTATAAAATGTTATATGTCATACTAATTCACAGAGATCCAAAGATCTCACAGACACCAAAGAGTCACATCAAAACAACTACCTGAAATTATAACCTACCTGGAAAAGGTAGAAACATAATCAGAGGCTATTTCCATATTACTACACCCTAAATATACCTAGCCCAGACAGGCAGGTACATGAGAATAACATGCTGGCAAACAGTTGCAAGAATCTGCCCTTGACTTTTGATAGCTAATTGCATTCTTGTTAAAGTAGAATTGAGTCAAAAATCCCAAACACGGAATCCAAGAATCTAGAATTGGGAAATTCTTCTTGGTTTCCTGTTTCACTTTTCGGAGTCTCAGAACTGGGCTCCATCATATTTTAGATTTGAACTCATGCTGAGGAGAGTATCTTCTCATTTTACTAGTTTTAATCTTGACTTCCTTGGACATGAACACTTTCATGTGCATATATACATGCAAATATACATGGTCCCATATTGTGTTAGTGATAATGTAACTATAAAAGCTAGTATTCGTAAAGTGCTTCTAATATTGCAGTCCCTGTTCTCCATGCAAAATTTTATTTCATCCTCATAATTGCTCTATAAGCAATTATCATCACCTCCATTTTACAGATGAAGAAACAGAGCCCGAGGAAGAGTAAGGCCTTGCCCCAGATGGCACAACTAGTGAATGGCACAGGGAGGGCTCTCTTTGGTCTCCTGCTTGGCACTGCAGAACTTAATTCCTTCCTGTTCAATAGCCCGCTTACCATCATTCAGTTCTATCCAGCCACATTTGGGTTATGGGGATAAGTTTATGCAGTCTTGGTAATTAGGTTTAAGGGCATGTTTTAGCTTCTCGGCTTCTCAAACAAATAACCTACTAATGGGTTGGCTTAACAGGAATTTAGTGGCTCATGGTTTTAGATGCTTCTAGCTCGCTGTCAATCTTTGGGGTTCCTTGTCTTTTCTGTCACTTGGTAATGTACATGGCGGTGTCTTCTCCTTTCTCCTCCAGGTTCTGTTGGCTTCCAGCTTCTGGCTACTTCCTGTGGCTTTCTGTCTCTGTTCCCAATTTCTTCTGCTTATAAGGACTTCAAGCATATCAGATTAAGGCCCATCCTTGCACAGTTTGGGCACACATTAACCATTAAACTTATCAAAGGGCCTATTTACTAATGGGTTCACACTCACAGGACCAGGGGTTGGGATCTGGACGTGCCTTTTGTGGGGAATATGTTTCAATCCCCAACAACGCATCACAAAGTTGCTTGTTACCGATGCTCATTGGTTTGTAGACTGAAACTTTCTCTAGTAAAGTGAACTCCGATTCTCCCTCTGCAGACAATGGGCTCTTCCAGAGCAGGGCGTGGCTTCCCCTGCAGTGCCATACAAGTAAGTGTCCAGCAATAAGTAGCTGCACAATCTGTGTTCAATATCCATTCAATTACTACAAACCGTGGCAACTGGCTTTGGGAGCAGATAGCACCTTCAGTGTCATTCCTCAGACATCACCAACCTCCCCTTAGTGCCCACACTGACCTCTCATAGTGTCTGACCTCCTCTTTACGTGAGTAGCCCCACTGCTGGGTTAGGGGACAGACATCTGCAGAAAGCCCTAAGGAAACACATACAGTGGCCATTCATTGCCAGGGGCTGTGAAGCTGAGAGCAACTTGTCAATGCATTGGGAAGGATTCTTGATCATGTAGGCCAAAGGTTCTCAGCCCATGGATGTGCATTAGAACCACCTGGAAACTGGACTGTCAGAGTTAGCAAACAAAAATACAGGACAGGCTTCAGATAAATGACAAATGATTTTTAGTATACGTATGACCCATGCAATATTGGAACATACTTATACTAAAAAGTTTTTGTTGTTCATCTGAAATTCAAATTTGACTGGACATCCAGGATTTTATCTGGCAACCCTACCTGGGGAGCTTAAAATATATACTAATACATCCCTGAGCAAGTAAATTGTAATCTCTGGATATGGGGATCTGTAATTTTTAAAACAGTAGCTAGGTGATTCTATTTGTGGCTATGCTTGAGAACCACAGATGGAGTGGACCTAAACCTTGGAGGGCAAAGGCGGAAAGGCCCAGGAAAGAGTGTGGAGACTGGTGACCCAATTCTCCCACTCAAGTTTCTGCCTTCAGGAAGCTCTGCTGGGCTGCTTCCCAGAGACCAAGCCGGCCAGGGCCAGAGTACAACTGGACTGTGAACCCAACATTGGGCCCTAGGGGCCACAGAAGGGTGCCCAGCACCACCTCTAGGGAGCTCAGTGGTCCCCAAAGACGTCAGTCCTGCCCCCCCCCCCATCTATACCCTGAAACAGTTAACTAGCAGGTATCCAGTTTCATTTGCTTTGTGTATCTGAGTTAAGCAGGTCCCTAAATTTCTATTGTGACATGGGAAGCTCAGAATGAAGTCTACCTTTTGAGAAGTGAAATAACACAGAGGTTAAAAGCTTGGGATTTACACAGGCATTGCTTGAATGTGGAGGCTGCAAGTCTTTCTTACCATCTTTTGCACTTGGAAAGAACAGCAGCTTCTGGACAGATTCTATCTTCGACTTCTCATTTCCTCATTTCTTTGGGTACGTTTCTCAGCACATTAACATTTTTTTTTTTACTTTATCTTATTTTGTTCATATTATCTTAGTTTTTATTTTGTTTTGTTTTTCTTCTTTATTTGTAATGATGTGTTTGTCCAGCTAACTTTTGCATTGCACTTTTCTTTTTTTTTTTAGTTCTGAAAAATAACAGATATACAAAAAAACAATAAATTTCAAAGCACACTGCAACACTTAGCTATTGAACAGATTTCAGAGTTTGGTATGGGTCACAGTTCCGCAATTTTGCATTTTTCCTTCTAGTGCTCCAAAACATTGGAGATGAAAAGAAGTATCAGTCTAATGATTCAGCCGTCATACTCATTCGTTAAATCCTATCTTCTCTGTTATAACTCTACCTTCTCGTTTGATCTTTCTCCCAATCTTTAGGGGTGTTTGGGCTATAGCCATTCTAGCTTTTTCATGTTGGAAAGGGCTGTCAATAATATGGGATGAGGGATAGAACTAATTGATATTCTGGAGAGGCTGGTCCCTCTGGGTTTCAGGATTTATCTGGTCTAGGAACTCATCTGGAGTTGTAGATCTCTGGAAAGTAATCATAGTGCATGGAACATTTGTAGAATCTCAGATAAAGCCCTAGGTGTTCTTTAGGGTTGTCAGGAATGGCTTTGGTTGGGGTTTGTCAAACCATGACAATAGCAGTATCTAGCTGAAGCTTGTGTAACAGTAGCCTCTCAACTCTGTTTGAACTCTTGCAGCTACTGATACCTTATTTGTTACAATTCTTTTCCCCCTTTTGGTCAGGAAGGCCTTATCAATCCCATGATGCTAGGGCCAGGCTTATCCCTGGGCATCATATCCTACGTTGCCAGGGAGACTTTCACCCTTGGATGTCATGTCCCACATAAGGGAGAGGGTAATGATTTTACTTATGCACTTTTCTTTTACTTTATTATTATTTAAAAATTTATTCTCTGATAGTTTATTTTTAATGTTTAGAAACATATGCATATCTCACTTATGTTGGGCCAGAATTTATTCATAAATGAGAGTCCCAGCCTTTCCTTTATCCAATCTGGTCAAAGGGGTCTTTGCTGTTTCTTCTCTGCTTTTTTCGAAACAGGATTCTGCCATGGCTGGGTAGGTTTTGTAGACTTTTGTGAGCTGGTGGAGTGGAGGAGTGAAGTGATGCAGGAAATGAGAGGCTTGGAGGTTTTCTTTTGAAAGGTTTGGATTAGAGAGGCACTGTATGAACTGCGGATATGAAGAAAGTGGGTGGGAAAGGACAGGGAACCTCGTGAACTGTAGTTATCCCCATCCAGAGTGTTTAAAACACCAGTAAAGTTATTTTGAAAATATATTTTGGCTTACTTGATTATACCTCTTTAACAGTGATTCCTCTCTGAAAGGTCTTTTGGACCATGATTTTATAGGGTTGTACACCAGCAAACTTGCTGTTGACTATGATAATTCTTGAAATGTCAAGTCCAAAGGGTACTACATTCAGTATGAATAAGCATTTTTAACTAGGAAGATGGGCCTGAGTCTCAATTCAAAGAGTTATAGGTGTGAAGTCTTGGCAAAAAACAAAAAGAACCATATTGTTTCTTTCTTTAGGTTTCTAATCCTAATTTCCCATTTTCCTCTCACTTCTAATAGCAGTGCTAATTGATATTGCAATGCAGCGCAAATTCCAAATTCCTTCCTACTGCTTGAAGTCCATGTGATGACTGATTTGACTGGACACACCTTACTTGCAATGGATATTAGAGAAGCAATTTTGTCCTAACCAAGAACAAGGACCAATATTTTCCAGACATTTCAAGCCATGAAGAAAATATAACCCAAATGGAAAATTGGCTTGATCCAATCGATACAAGTAGGAAAATTTCTGTGAATGCTCTCCTTTTTTTTTTTTTTAATCTCTGATCTTATTTATTTGTAACTCTACTCTCAGAAAATCTTATTTTTGACTGGGCTTAGACTTAGAGGTAGAAGCTCTCAGAGAGGACAGCCTCAGTCACTTGGCAATCTGTTCCTGGCATTTTTCTTTGGCCTCCTTCATCCTCTTAGCCAGAAGTTTAGCATTTTCTGCAGCCTCTTCCTTATTTTTCTTAGTGCGCTGTTTCTTCAGGGCAATACTCTGACATTTATGTTGCAGGACACATGGAGGAACAAGAGGCTGAATCTTGGGTGCTTTGGTTTCTTACCTTCCTTGTTCAGGGGCTTTCTCACAACACACTGGCGGACATCATCTTCTTTAGAGAGATTGAAAAGTTTGCAGATTCTGCTGGCTCTTTTGGGCCCGAGGCGACGAGGCACAGTAGTATCAGTCAGTCCAGGAATTTCCTTCTCTCATCTTTTTTTTTTTACCATAACCAAGTTGAGAACATTCAGATTGACATCGACAGTGCAACCCCGAACAGATCTGTGCTTTCTTTCTCCAGTTCTTCTTGGTCTGTAACAGGAGTGCCCCTTACTCAGTAAAAGGCAGACATGACCATGGGTCAAGACACCGTGCTTCATGGGGAAACCTTGTTTGTCATTTCCACCACTGATTTCGGACAACGTAACCCTTCCTCTCTTCGCCCAGAGCGTCAGTAGCAACTTCTTGGCCATTCGTACCTTTTATGATAAGTAGTTTGTGTTCATCGTCCACTTAAATGAGCTTCTGGCAGCCAGTGGCTGGGAAGCGGATGTTCAACTTCATGCTGGGCCAGCCTCCAAGACGCCACGAAAAAGAGCTCTCTTTTTTTAATGCGATTTTATTGAGATATATTCACACGTCATACAATCCATCCCAAGTATACAATTAATGGTTCACAGTATCTTCACATAGTTGTGCATTCATCACCACAATCAATTTTATAACATTTTCATCAGACCCTCCAAAATATGTTTTTTAAAAGAAAACCCAAAACATTCCATACCTTTTATCACCCCTATTATTATTAGCAGTAGTAGTAGTGGTACAATTGTTACTGTAGATGAAATAGTACTAAGATATTACTGTTAACTATAGTCCATATTTATTACGCTTTTTAATAAATATTTGTAACATTTTTTAAAAGAAAAGATAAAAGCTTGCAGTTAGGATGCAGGCCAGAAATAGGTTCAAATTCTGCTTCTGTCATTTTCTAATTTGGCTTGGGCAAGTTTATAGCCTCTCCAAACCTCCGTTTTTCATCTGTAAAATCAGAATGATAATTATATATACCTCACTGAGTTACTGTACATATCAAATGAGAATGCTTGTAAAGTGTTTAACACAGTTCCTGGTGTGGAGGAAGCACTCAAAAAGCAACTTATTATTTTATTGTTGCTCCCTTTTCCTGAATTGGCCCTGCAGATTCCTCTGGTCCAAGGCTTGGCAGCAAAAGGAGAGCTGGAGCTGTTGGTGTATATAGGCCAGGGTGCAGTACCTTACAACTGAGAGTTCCCAAGAAGTCCCTCTACTGGACAGAACATGGTCTCTGATGCCCTTGGCCCCACCTTCTGGCTTTGAGTCCTTGACCAAACCTATTAAAACAGGATTACTCATAGCATAAAGGAAAAGCCTTAGACTGGACAAAAGGGACCTGGCTCCCTAAATCTCAGGGGTGATTTTGTCACTAACTGCTCATGACCTTAGGCAGGTCATTGCATCACTCAGTTTCTTTATCTGTAAAATGGGGATAGGCCAGAAGGTCACTTCCACCCACAATGCCCCGAGATCAGCTCATTTGTAGAAATTCTGTCCCTGTTTCCACTGGGTTCTGAGGTGGAGCATCAGGGCTCACACAAGGTAGAGAGCTTTGAGAGCTGTGAATTTCCTGCTTTTTCTTCAGGCACATATGTTCTTCTGTTTTGCTAAAAAGTACAGCATAAACATACCCTTCTCTTTTCCCTTCAAAGAATGGAGGGAAACTTCTATGCTTATTCTACCTTTTGCCTTTTTTCAGATGACTCAGAACTCACCAACACTACCATTATCAAAAGTCCATGGGTACAGGGTGGGCCATGGTGGCTCAGCAGACAAGAACGCTTGCCTGCCATGTCAGAGGATCCAGGTTCAATACCTGGTGCCTGCCCATGTAAAAAGGAAAAAAAAAAAAGTCCATGGGTACAAATGGAAGTAATATGTGAAGGGCCTATTTTGAGGGTGTAATTCAAAAGCTTAGGTTCCTTCCCCCAAAACTGGAGCACCCTGGATGCACCTGTTCTTTTTTCTCTTAGATAATCCTTTCCTAATCCTTTTTGAAATTTCACCTGCCGTTGAGAGTCCACTGCTGTTGTCATTTTTGAAGGACAAACCTGTTTTTCAAGTGATAATTGCAATGGCCATCTGTTTCCATTACCTACCTACCCCCCAATCTTTCTTCCAACCCCCAAATGACTGAAATAATACTGTGATAAAAGAATGTGGTTATGACAGGCAGAATTATGTCCAGATTTGATCAAAATCAGAATGGACCTAAGAGCAAACCAGGTACCAGTAGAAAAGTTCTCTTGGGTTTCCAGAAGTTTTCCTAGTGCAGGACTCAGAACTGAAGAAGGAACCTCCTCTTACCTCTGAGAAGAAAGTCATTTTATTAGTGTGGATCCCAAGAAGGGGTTGTATTGCTTTTTGCAAGGAGACGGAAGTGGCTAACATTCTTGCTGAGGGCTATTCTGAGAAAATGTCTGTCTCTATTAGAGTCTGAGATAGAGTCTCAGTCAAAATGGTCATGAACTCCTTTTGAAGCCGCACAGGAAATCTATGGGAAACACAGTTTAAAAAGTCTCTGGTTCAAAGGAAACTCCTCCTTTATTAATAACATTCAGAGATTTGTTCCTGATTTGATTTTGCAAACTTGCTTTGCTGAAAAGAAACACATAAGTATTTAGGCAGTATCTTCAGGAGATCAAACACAGAAGGTGGGGTGTTATAGGTAATTAGTTTGGGGGCATTGTCAGCCACCAGTTGGAGTTTTAGTGAAGCAAGGCCTACAGCTGGTAGGTTGGTCAATCCTTTATTCTTAGCTGGTGATACTGGTATTTTTAGGACAGTCAAACTGAGTGTGAAACCTTCCTCTCCTTGAACTATCAAGATTTGTTTAATATCTTTTGATGGAGTTAATTTTACTGTGATAACAGATTTACCCAGAGAAGATACTTGCATAGTTTAGGTCTGATAATCTCTTTAGAAAGATGAGTCCAAAAGATATCATGGAGAGTTCTATTAACAAAATTCTTTGATCATACAAAAATATTGGTGACTTACACTGTAAGTTTGAATGATAGTGAAATTCCAGCAAGTTTTTGCTTTGGTTAAAAGGTGTAAATAAAAACAGAGGAAAAGCTTCCAGTTCTGGGAAGATACAGTAAGCATTTTTTTAAAAACTGTTTTTCCTGTTAAGTACAACCGTTAGAAACTCTGGACATTATATAAAAACAAAAAGAAGTCAGAATGATTAAGGACCTCAGGACCCAACACAGTGATGAGTTCTCTGGGTTTTTTCTTTTGCCTCATTATTAGACTTACAGCTGAAGAAGCTGGCAACCCAGAAACACTAATAGATGCAGACAAAAAAAAAAGGCCCAACAAAAGGCTGTTTTCTCTAGCAAAAGAACCAGAGAAGGGGAAGCCCAGCAAGGCAAAAACTTTTACACAACTTCTCTACTTTAGCCAAACACCACAGAAAAATTGTGATCCCAGTTGCACCAATGCTATCAAAGGCCAAGAGGGAAGCATAGCCTTCCACTCTAGCCAGGCTGTAATGAGTCCCCTATTCCCACCTAGACCCTTTACAGTGGTATCAGGAAAAGGCAGAGCAGGGAGCCAGGACTTTCACCCACACCAGCTGGTAATGAGGGTCCTCCACCCACCCTGCAGTGTCAGTGGAGATGAGATGCAGACCTCCCACCCTTGCCCAGCAAAACAAGATACTCTATTCCTCAGGTATCAGTGGAGGCCAAGAAGGAAACCTGGACTTCTAACTCTATCTGGCAGAATTGTGTCCTCCTCCCCCTAATGGAAGAAAAGTCCAGATAAAACAAAGGTGTAAATAAGATCCAGAGTCTTATAACATAATAAGAAAATATCCAGGTTTCATTAAGAAATCATTCATTAGTCTAAGAACTAGCAAGAACTCAAACTGAGTGAAAAAAAACCCCACAAAAACAGTCAATAGATGCCAACACTGAGATAACAAAGATGTTATATTTATCTTTAGAGATCTATAAATAGTCATAATAAAAATGCTTCAGTGAGCAATTATGAACATTCTTGAAACAAATGAAAAAAATAGAATGTCTCTAATAAATAGAAAATATAAAGAAGAACCAAATGGAAATTTTAGAGCTGAAAAATGCAATAACTGAAATAAAAAGTTCAATGGATGGTATTACAAGCAGAGGGGGAAGAGCAGAGGAAAGAATCAGTGAAATGCAAGATACAATGATGGAAATTACCCCATCTAAATAACTGAGCAAAAATAAAAAGAAATGAGTAGTGACTCAGGGACATGTGGGACTATAGCAGAAGATCTAACATTCATGTAGTCAAAGTCCTGAAAGGAGCTAAGAAAGAGGGTGAAACTGATTAATTCTTGAATAAATAATGGCTCAGAACTTCCCAAGAAGTTTATACTTGGGAAGTATAAACTCTTTGGCAAGAGTTATAAATCTAAGACCCAAGCAGCTAAGTGAACACCAAACAGGATAAATCCAAAGAAATTAACACTAAGACACAAAGTGATTAAACTCCTGAAAACTAAACACACACACAAAATCTTGAAAACAGCTAAAGAAAAAACAAACCTTTTGGAAAAGCAATTCAAATGATAGAGTATTTTTCATCAGAGGCCATGGCCATGGAAGTCAGAAGAACGTGGTACAATATTTTTCAAGTGCTGAAAGAAAAAGAACCCAGAGAGAATATTCTTCAGGAATGAAGTGGCTATCAAGAGATCCTTGGATAATGAAAACTGAGAGAATGTATTGCCTGAAGAACTATCCTAAAAGAATGACTAAAGAAAGTTCTCTAAACAGAAGGAATTTTTTTTTTTCAAAAAAGGAAACTTACAACACCAGGAAGGAAGGGGAAAAATGGTAAGCAACATCGTGGGTAAGCACAATAAGCTTTTTTTCTCCTTTTGAGTTTTCTAACTTATGTTTGATGGTGAAAGCAAATATAACAGGATCTGATGTGTTCTAAATGTATTTAGAGAAAATAGTGAAAACAATCATATTGTAAATGGGGTATGATAAAAAGGAAGTAAGTTTTTAGTGCTTACTTTGACTGGTAAAATGATTATATCAATTGACTGTTCCAAATTTTGTATATATATGTAATACTTAGCACAACCACTAAAAGTATTATACAAAGTGATACCCTCAAAAACACCACAGATAAATTAAAATGGAATTCTAAAAAATGTTTAAGTAACCAACCAGAAGGAAGGAAAAATAAAACAAGCAAAAAAAATAATAAAAATCCAGAGAGAACAAACAGAAAACAAAAAATAAAATGGCAGACCTAAACTCTAGTATATCAACACCTATATTAAATATAAATGGTCTAAATACACCAATTAAAAGACAGAGATTGGCAGAGTAGACTAAAAACACAGCCATAAAAACTCACATCAAATATGATATAGACAGATTAAAAGTAAAAGGATGGAAAAGATATATCAGACAAACATTAAAAGAAAGCAGATATGGTTTTATTAATATTGGGTGAAGTAGACTTCAGATCAAAAAAAAATTACTAGACAGGCAGAGATATAATATAATGATAAAAGGGTCAATATACCAGGAAGATATAGTAATTCTAAATGTATATGCATCAAACAATGGAGCTTCAAAATATGTAAAGTAAAAACTAATAGAACTGAAAAGAGAAGTAGATAAATACACATTATAGTTGGAGATTTCAACAACCCTATCTCAACAATTGATAGAACAACTAGATAGAAAATCAGCAAGGTACAGAATAACTCAAAACACTATCCTCCAATAAGATCTAATTGACTGATAAAACACTCCATTCAACAATAGCAGACTACACATTCTTTCCAAGTGTCCATAGGAAACGCCAAGATAAACCACACCCTAGGCTATAAAACAAACCTCAACAAATGTAAAAAAAAAATTGAAATCTTACAGAGTGTGTCTTCAATCATCATGGGATCAAACCAGAAATCAATAATAGAATGACAACAGGAATCTCTTGGTTGTTAAACACATTTATGAATAATCCAAGGATCAAAGAGGGGTTACAGGAGAAATAAAGAAATACTTTGAACTGAATGAAAATGAAAATAAATATTTCAAAATTGGTGGGACAGAACTAAAACTGCAGAGGAAGTTTTCTAGCCCTAAATGCACACATCAGTAAAGAGAAAAAGTCCAAATCAAATCACTAGGCTTCCACCTAGAGCCCAGCAGATGACAGGATATTATAAGGAAATGAGCAGGAATCAATGAAATTTAATATATAAAAACAATAGAGAAAATCAATGGAACAGGAGCTGGTTCTTCGAAAAGATCAGTAAAATTGACAAACTTCAAGCAAGACTGACAAATAAAAAAAAGAGAGAAAACACAAATTATTAGTATCAGGAATGAAATGGGATATCATTACAGACCATGCAGACATCAAAAGGATAATAAGGAAATACTGTGAACAACTCCACATACGAATTTGACAATTAAGGTAAAATCGGCCAATTCCTCAAAAAAGAAAAAAAAAACCTACCATAACTGACCCAATACAAGATAGATAATTTGAATAGCCCTATAACTACTAAGGATATTGAATATGAAATTGAAACACTCCTCAACAGACCTACCTATACCCAGGAGAATTCTACCAAATGTTTAAAGAAGAATTAATATCAATTCTAAAAAATTCTTCCAGAAAACAGAAAGGAAGGAATGCTTATCAATACATTTTATGAATTTTTTGAATGTGGACACCACAACCAGACAGACAGTACAAAAAAAGAGAAAGCAACAATACTGCTCATGAATTATAGAAACAAAAGCTCTTAACAAAATACTAGTAAACAGAATTCAGCAAGGTATAAAAATAATTATACACCATAACCAACTGGGATTTATTCCAGAGATGCGAAGCTGGTCCAATATTTGAAAAATCCATCAAGTAATCCATCACATTAACAAACCAAAGAAGAAAAATATCACATCATCCTTTCTATAAATCAATGAAGAAAATCATTTGGAAACTTCCACACCAATTCATGAAAAAACTCTCAGTAAAATAGTAATAGGAGAGAACTTCCTCAACTTGACAAAGAGCATCTACAAAAACCTTGAGCTAACAGTATATTAAGGGTGAAAGACTGAATGTTCCCCGTAACAGGTGAAGGGTGTTTGATCTTACCACTCTTATTCAACATAGTGCTGGAAGTTCTAGCCAGTGTAATTAGGCAAGAACAGGAATTTAAAGGCATACAGATTTGAAAAAGGAAGAAATAGTATTTTCCTTATTTGCAGATGACATGATTGTCTACATAGAAAATCTCAAGGAATCTACCAAAAAACCCAAAACTCCCAAACTAATAACTGAGTTCAGCAAGGTTGCAGAATATAAGATAAACAAGTAAAAATTAATTGGATTTCAGTATACTAGAAATGGACACATGGATTCTGAAATTAAAAATACATTATCATTTACTATCATTTAAAAAAGACAGAAATACTTAGGTATAAATCCAACAAAACAGGTATAGGACATGTATGCTGAGTACTACACAATGCTGATGAAAGAAATCAAAGATCTAAATAAATGGAAGGACATATTGTGTCATGGATCAGAAAACTTGACATGGTAACGATATCAATTCTTCCAAAATTGATATACAGGTTAATGCAATTCCTATCAAAATCCCAGCAAGATTTTTTTTGTAATGTAGACAAGATCATTCTAAAATTTATGTGAAAAGGGAAAGGAATTAGAATAGCTAAAACAATTTTGAAGAGAAAGAAAATGGGAGAAACCAATCTACCCGATTTCAAGGTGGTATTGGCAGAAAGACACATATAAGAATGGAACAGAAGAAATACTCTGAAAATAGACCCATATGAGTACACCCAAATGATTTTTACCAAAGGTGCAAAAGTGAGTCAATGGGAAAAAGATAGCCTTTTCAACAAATGGTGCTAGAGCAGTTGGGCATTCAGAGACAAAAAAAAAAAAAAA